>PPHD01016407.1:0-15578 GCA_002909625.1 Bambusicola thoracicus
TCTTTTTCTTTTTTTTCATAATATATTCTGGAACAAATTTTGGGGCATTCTATTCAGTATGTTTCTGTATAGCCTCACAGTTCTTCCCCCCACATCATTCCTCACAATCTCTTTTTTTCTAGAAGTAATATAGTTACATGCTTCGCACCTGCTAATAACTCATTATGAGAGACATAATGTAGCTGATGTATGAAGGATCTGGGTGTTACATTCAGGAGCACTGTTGGAAAATCCTAATGAACCTCCTCATATCTCTTATTCAATTTTTTAAACTCCTAATGTTTCTGGAATAAAGCTTCCATAAACTCCTGCAGCTGTGCTGTTTTGCCTGTCCACTACCACAGTTATCTTCTCTGAGATAGTTTCCACTTAAGGTACAGGAAAACTACATTCCCTGAAGAGCATTGCCTAAATGACTAAAAGACTTTGTCAACACTGATATGAAAAATCTTCACATGCTGATTAAAAATTAAGCCAGAAGTTAGGAAACATGGAATTTGAAACTGAAGTCCACATTCTCCACATCTGATGCTTTCTGACTCTCCCAGCTGTTGGTATCCCACGTTCCAGTTTTAGGGGAAGCTGACTATTTTCCATCCAATTTTGTAAGTTCTAAAAGAACAGGTAAATCTTGTGGAGAGATGTATCAGATGAGAGAGATCTCAGAGTTTTTTTAATCACCTTTCACAATATGACACTTCAAACAAAAAATAGTAAAGATACAGAATTTCAGACACAGCCTTCTAACATTTCTTGTAGAAATACAGAATCATAGAATGGTTTGGATTGAAAAGGATCTCAAAGATCATAAAGTTCCAATCCTTGTTACATTGACAAAGCTGATGATCACTAAATCAGGCAGCAACCATGTTGCCAAGGGCCCCATCCAACCTGACCTTAAACATTTCCAAGGATAGGGCATCCACAACTTCTTTGGGCAGCCTATACTAGTGCCTAACCACCTTCTCAGTGAAAAATTTTGCCCTAACATCTAATCTAAATCTCCCCTCTTTTAGAATCATAGAATCATAGAATCTTAGAATCATAAATCACAAGGTTGGAAAGGACCTATAAGATCATCCCATCCTCCCATCACCATTGCTAGCACAAGCTACTAAACCATATCTTGTATCTCCTCATCCAGATGCCTCTTGAACACTGTCAGGAACAGCGACTCTACCACCTCCCGGGGCAGGCCTTTGCAGTGCCTGACCACCCTCTGAGAGAAAACATTTTCCCTTACATCTAGTCTAAATCTCCTCTGGCACAACTTGTGGCCATTTCCTCGTGCCTGTTGAGAAGAGGCCACACCCCTCCTCATCACAGCCTCTCTTCAGGAAGTTGTAGAGTGCAGTAAGGTCACCTCTGAGCCTCCTCCAGACTAGACAATCCCAGCTCACTCAGCCACTCCTCATAAAATTTGTGCTTCAGACCCCTCACCAGTTTGATTGCCCTTCTCTGGACAAATTCCAGGGCCTCAATGTCTTTCTTGTAGTGAGGGGCTCAAGACTGAACACAATACTTGAGTTGCGGCCTCAACAATGCTGAGTACAGCAGGATTACTTCCCTGCTCCTGCTGGCAACACTGTTTCTAATGCAGGCCAGGATGGCATTGGCCCTCTTGGCCACCTGGTCACGCTGTCGGCTCATATTCATCCGAGCATCAACCAGCACCCCCAGGTCCCTTTCCTTTTCAGAGTCATCCAGCCATTCAGCCCCAAGCCTATAGAACTGCATGGAGTTCTTGTGGCCGAAGTGCAGGACCTGACACTTGGCCTTGTTAAACCTCATCCCATTCATCTCAGCCCAACAATCCAGCTTATCTAGATCCCTCTGAAGGGCCTCCCTACCATCAGGCAGATCAGCGCTACCTCCCAACTTGGTGTCATCTGCAAACTTACTGAGGATACACTCAATCCCCTCATCTAGGTCATCAATAAAGATATTAAACGAGATGGGCCCCAGTACTCACCCCTGGGGGCACCACTTGTAACAGGTTGCCAGATGGACTTAATTGCATTAACTACCTATTGGACACAACACTCTAGCCAGTTCTTTACCCAAAGAAGGCTGCCACAGGCAGCCAGTTTCCCCAGGAAAATACTGTGAGAGACTGTGTCAAAGGCTTTGCTGAAGCCTAGGTACTACATCGGCAGCCTTTCCCTCGTCTACCAGTCTGGTCACCTAGTCATAGAAGTAGGTAAGGTTGGTCAAGCATTGACCTGCCTATCATGAACCCATGCTGGCTGGGCCTGATCTGCTGGACACCTTGCACATGCCATGTGATCTCACCCAAGATTATTTGCTCCATAATTTTCCCTGGTAATGAGGTCAGGTTGACAGGCCTGTAGTTCCACAGATCCTCCTTACAACCCTTCTTGTAGATGGGAGTCACATCAGCAAGCCTTCAGTTCTCTAGGACATCTCCAGATAACCAGGAGCGCTGGTAGCTGGCTGAGAGCAGCTCGACAATCACACCTGCCAGCTCCCTCAGCACCCGAGGGTGGAGCCCTTCCTGTCTCATGGACCTGTCTCCACCTGAATCACTGGAGCTGTTTTCTGCGAACCATCCCAGACTGCCAGATCAGGGCATAAAGTGCCCTGAGGATAATTTATCTGACTATTAAAGGCAGATGTAAAGAAGGCACTGAGGACCTCAGCCTTCTCCTTATCCTGGTCATATTTCCTGCTGCATCAAGTAAGGGATGGAAACTCTCATTAGTTCTTCTCTTACCACTGATATAATTGTAAAAGGATTTCTTATTCTCTTTTACTGCAGTGGCTAATCTGAGTTCAAGTCAGGCTTTTGCCTTCCTAACTTCCTCCCTTCATACCTTAGCAACTTCCTTGTAATCTCCCCAAGTCACCTGTCCCTTCTTCCAGAAGACATAGACACTCTTTTTCTTCCAGAGTCTCAACAGTAGCTCCCAGTCTTCTTCCAGCTCCACACCAGTCTTCTTCCCCTACAGCTCACCTTATGGTATTCAGGGACAGGGACATTCTTGTGCCTTTAAGATTTCCATCTTGAGGAGTGTCCAGGCTTCCTGGACCCCTTTACCCTTAAGGAGCAACTCCCTAGGGACTCCTGCAACAAGAGTCCTGAACAGGTCAAAGTCCGCCCTCTGGAAGTTCAAGATAGCAGTTTTGCTAGATGCTTCTGACATCTCCAAGAGTAGAGAATTCTACAATTTCATGGTTGCTCTGCCCAAGACAGTCCCCAACCTTCACATCTCCCACCAGTCCTTCACTGTTAGTGAAGAACAGGTCTAGTAGGGCACCACCCCTGGTAGGCTCTCATACCAGCTGCATAAGGAAGCTATCTTCCACGCACTCTAGAAACCTCTTGGACTTCTTCCTCTGCACTGTATTATATTTCCAACATATATCAGGGAAGCTGAAGTTTAAAGCCATTCCTCCTTTTAATTTAAAGCCATTTCTCCTTTTACTTTAAAGCCATTCTTCCTTGTCCTATCAATATAAGGCTGTGTAAAAAGTTGATCTCTTTCCTGATTATAAGTTCCTGTTAAGTATTAGAAGACCATAATGAGATCTCCTTGGATCTTTCTACAGCCTGATCAAGTTCATTTCCCTCAGCCTGCCTTCACAAGAAAGATGCTCCAGACCTCTGAACAACTTTGTGTCCCTTCTCTGGATGTACTCCAACAGTTCTACATCCTTCCTGTGCTGGGGGTGCCAGGTCTGGATGTAATACTCCAGATGAGGCCTCATGACTGCAGAATATGGGAGGACAATCACATCCCTATCCCTGTTGGTCACCCCTCTGTTGATGTAGCCCAGGTCTAGTGGGCTGCAAGAGCACACTGCTGGCTTGTGTCAAGTTTTTCAGCCACCAGGACTCCCAAGTACTTCTCTGCAGGGTTGATCTCAATGAGTACTTCTCCTGGTCTTTACACGTACCTGGGACTGCCTTGACTAGGTAGAATACCTTTCTCTTGGCCTTGCTGAACTTCATTCAGCTTACAAGGACCAACTTCTCAAGCTTGTCTAGGCCCCTCTGGATGCTATCACTTCCTCTATCATATCAACTACACCACTCAGCTTGCTGTTATCTGCAAACTTTCTGAGGGTCCATTTGATCCCAGTATCTATGCTATTCTTAAAGATGCATTCTTAAGGAGCACCAGTCCCAGGACGAACTCCTGGGGGAGAACACACATCACAGACCTTCACCTGGACACAGGGCCACTGACCCACAACCCTCTGCTGTGACTATCCAACCAATTCTTCATTTACTAAATAGTTCAGCCTATAAATTCATCTCTCTCTAATTCAGAGAGAAGGATGCGATATAAAACGATGTCATAGAATCAAAGAATTACTCAGGTTGGAAGGGACCTCAAAGATCATCAAGTCCAACCGCAGCCTAACCATAGTATGTTAACTCTAACAACCCTCCGCTAAATCATGTCCCTGAGCACCATGTCCAAACGGCTCTTAAACACGTCCATGGATGGTGACTCAACCACCTCCATGGGGAGCCTATTCCAGTGCTTAACCACACTTTCTGTAAAGAAGGCCTTGCAGAAGGAAGCCTAGACAGGCTCCAACAGCGCACTCAGGAGAACCTCATGATATTCAACAAGTCCAAGGTCTTGCATTTGGGTGACAAGAATTCCCACTATCAGTGCAAACTGGGGGATGAAAGGATAGAGCAAAGCCCTACCAAAATATATTTGAGCGTACTGGTCGATGACAAGCTGGACATGAGCTAGCAGTGTGCCCTTCCAAAACAAAAAGCCAACTGAATACTGGCCTGCAGCAAAAGAAGCATAGTCATCAGGTTGAAGGAGGCAATCCTACCACTCTACTCTGCTCTGATGATACCTCACCTGGAGTACTGTGTCCAGATGTGGAGTCTGCAGTACGAAAGAGGCAGCGACCTATTGGAGCACTTCCAGAGGAGGGCCACCAAAATGATTGAAAGGTGGGTCTGAATGACTACGGAAGCTCAAGTTCCTCACACTGCTTTAATTTCAGAATATTCTTATGCAGAAGCAACTAAAAAACAAAAAATCCTGATAAGACCTGATCATTTCACAGATAAACAATTTTTTATTGTGTGTTGATTTAGAGGTTCTAAAAGGTCAAATGCTGTGTCCTGCACTTTGATCACAGAAATGCATGCAGCACTACAAGTCTGGGGCAGAGTAGTTGGAAAACTGTGTGGAGGAAAAGGGTCTAGGTGTATTAGTCAACAGCCAAATGAATAGGACCCAGCAGTGTGCCCAGCTTGGCAAGAAGTCCAAGAACATCCTGGCAGTTTACAGGACTAGGGAGATGATAGTCCCCCTTAATCCAACACTGGTGTGGCTGCACCTTTAGTACTGTGTTCAGTTTTGGGCCCCAGCTGGTGGAGGGGCTGGAGTATGAGCCACGTAGGAAGCAGCTGAGAGAAATAGGATTGTTCAGTTTGGAGGAGGCTCAGGGGAGACCTTATAGCTCTCTATGTGTCCATGAAAGGAGGTTGAAGTGAGGTAGGGGTTGGCCTCTTTTCCTAGGTAACTAGTGATAGGATGAAAAGTAATGTCCTCAGGTTTCACCAGGGGAGGTTAAGGTTGGATACTAGGAAAAGTTCTTCTCAGAATGAGTGGTGAAGCATTGGAACAGGTTATCCAGGGAAGTGATGAAGTCAAGAATCATGGTGATGTGGCATTGAGAGACACTTCTTTGTGGGAAAAGTGGTCACAGTCAGACTAGATGATCCTAGATTTTTTCCAGCTTTAATGACTCTATGATTCTATGATATATGAAAGTATTATTATATTTCTCATAACTGAAGACATCATCAAAACCTACCTGACTAGCAATGAAAATAAATATCTCTAATATATTCCTATAAAACTAAGTTTGAACATTTTTCTTTTAAGGCAAAAGTGGTAATTTGATATACTCCCTAAAATATGTGTAGGTGTAAAATCTCTTAAACCAATAAATCCTCTTGGATCAACTTGTAAAGCATTTACTCTTGTCCAGTGAGAAGTCCTAAGACAAATATATGAATCATTTTTGAAATCTATAGCTTTATCTGGAATGCGAGATTCATCTCTACCAAAATATCTAGGAAATCATTGACTCCAAGTTAAATACACACTCACTACTTAGCTCTGCTGAAGTCAAAGGCATTTGGATCATCCCATATAAAAATTATATATATATTATTTTTATTCCTTCCCGTTACCTGAGATCTCAATGGGAACATAACTGCTAATGTATCTCTAACTTAGACTGTCATAAATGAATTCAGAATTTGATCACCTTTTTCGGCACTGCAACTTTTCCCATCAAGGCTGCTTTCTGACATGTCTATATTCAATATGACTATATTCAGTGTGCACATTATTGCTCTGATAATGTATCGTGAGATTCTGCTACATAGCAAATAATTGATTTTATACTTACATTTTTCATTTCTTCACTTCCTGTCAGATCTACTTGCCAATTTTTTAATTTAATTTTTAATAGAATTAATTTTATAATAGAAAATCATAGTTACTCTTTTCCTCTCTTTTATATGAACTACATATTTGATGTTCTTCTATGTATTTTATGAACATCAACGATTTTCAAAAGTCTAGTAACATTTTTTTTTTATCCTTTTTCTCTACTACTTTGTTTAAATTCTGTCATCATGGAATCTTTTCTTTTTGGAGTCCATTATTTCTGTAAAACTTGTAGAACTTAAAACTGCCAATTTTGTATTTTACGATCATCTCTAGTGATTTTAGTACATTCACTTGCACATGATTAATAGGCTCTAGATTCTGGCCACACATCATACATTCTAGGTTTAACTTTTATCCTACCATCTTGCTTTGCTTTATTTTACCTTTTTTTTTTTTCTTCTTCTTTTCCAGTGACCTTTATATCCAGAACAAAATTTTCAGGGTGAAACCCCATTCAAACATGAGGTATATTTATATAGTCCATATGTTTCTGTGGGCTAATTTAAGCTTAACTCAGGTGCATACAAAAATCTCTATAGTCATTAGAGGTGCCTCAGGCTGTCCAAGTTGTTCAAGAGAAAATTCCTTAAAACATTATAAGTTATGATGTGTTCAAAGTGTTCAAACATGCCACTATCGAGTGTCCTATAGACTGACCCTGGGTCATATAGGTCAGTTATCCTGCTATATTTTAGACAGCAGAAGAAGTGTACATAGGGACAATCACTTTGTCATTACACTTAGTGAATTTGAGTTCATCTTGAGTTTTGTCAGCCCTCTGAAATCCATTGCTCTCCTCACTGAGTATGAAGAGATGTTAGAGAACCAGTGAGTTTGTTCACACTTTTATCTGCTCTTAATGTCTTTTCTCAGGTTTTTCTTCCATAAAAACCCTGTCACATTCTTTTGCAAATATGTATGTAACTCCTTTTCTAATTCTTGAAGTCTTCACTCAGTCTTCACTCACATCACGTTGATGTCTTTACAGTGACTCTACCTCACTGGCATTTAATTCCCCTTATACAATTATAACTTTATTCAAGATACATTCAGTCTGTTTTCTGTGACATCAAGAGTAGTTTGTCATAAGAAAGCTCTGTTCCAGTACATTCTAGTTCACTTTCATTCTGTTCTGTTTCTATGACCACAGAATTTCTTTCCCCTAAGTTATACTTCACTGGCTTGCAAAAATTTAAATTTAAGCTCTGCCTAACTCCCTTATTTGTCCAGTGTACTACTGTCACAAAATTTTGTGTATTCCTGATGGCACAGTAATCAGGAATACACAACCTTGGTCATACTTTTTACAACGAACACCTAATTCCCAAGAATTTGCTCTTTCCTCAAATCAAAATAGCTTTGAAATATGTTTATTTCTTCACCAGAATTTCCCCACCTTGTATTTTTTCACATTTTTAATCAACTTTTTTTCAGGTGGAGTACCTTATTTTCCTGGTAAATTTGCTGTGCAGGTGTAATTCTACTCCTATTTCTTGTACAGGAGCTAAGGCTGAAAGTCTGTGGATTCAACTTCCTTCGCTATTTCCATTCAAACTTGGGCTATTGTGACTTTTTTTTTTTTTGTCTCTCTGTTTTAAATTTAGAATGTATTCTTTTTTAAGTACTTTAAAACACTTTTTCTGCTGATTTAGTTGTTTTAATGTGTAATC
The DNA here is from genome assembly GCA_002909625.1 of Bambusicola thoracicus. Lineage (NCBI taxonomy): Eukaryota > Metazoa > Chordata > Aves > Galliformes > Phasianidae > Bambusicola > Bambusicola thoracicus. The sequence goes on from PPHD01016407.1 coordinate 8,135, forward strand.
TTATGCATATTATTATATACCCTCCCAGTTTTATCTTCTTTGCTTATTTCTTGTCTCTCAAAAAATCAAAGTAAAGTTTCAGACTCTTCTAAATAATTTTCAGTGTTATCATCTTCATTTCAACTTCAGTTGATCGAACCTCTTATTTATCTTCAAACTGTCTTAATCATTGGATCATCTAATTGATGTCACCTAAAACTCCCTTTATTTTTTCTGATGGAAGTTTCTTTTATTTCTTCTGGCTTTCAGTTCTCACTTTTCAATGTAATATGGATTTTGCAGTAGTAGTTATTATTATATATTTAGTAGTTATTCCTCCAAGGAATGATTAACATTTTCTGTGACTTGCTTAGACTTCTCAACCACATTGTTCAATGGTTGCAACAACACATCTTGCCCAGTTTGCTTAGCATAATCACCAGTTCCATCTTCACTCCCTCACAGTTTTCCTCCTGTTTAGATTCCTTCACATAACAATTTCATGAACTTTTTTTTTCCCCACTATTACTGCTATTATTAATATCCCGCTTTTTTGAGGCACTTATATGTTGCATTTGACAACACTTCATTTTATCTCCTTCAGTAGAATATATATGTTGCAATCTATGCAGAAACCTGTCAACAATTCAGAATCTACAGTGTACTTGGGGAAGAATAATGCTGTCCAGTTAGTAGAAGCAGATAAAATGGTGTATGCTATATCAATATTTCCTGACTTGTGTTGATGTCTGGCCATTCCACATGCAGTTCACAGAAGTGTGAAGCCTTTATAGAGATTCATCTTAGAATCTATTTAAATAATAACTTCAAAAGCTTGTATCCCTTTCCCCTTATGAACTGTCTGAGGTGGATTAATTTATCTAATTTTTTTCTGTCTAGTTGTGGCTTGCTAAGCCTGAAATGAGCTGGTATGCATGTCTACTATAAGTCTAGAGGCTCAGGGCCCAACCAAATTCATTGATGATGACTGTAGTAAAATTTTGGCGTGTATCAAAGTTGTTTCTGCCTCAAACAACAACAACAAACAACCCCCAGAAAATGTTATTAATTGATCTAGAGGAAGCTCTGTACTAGACACCGGTTGTAACACATTAACCTGAAATGTTCTTAATGCAACAAATAGAGATAGTTCATACTTGCACATAAAGTTATACACAAGTAGTTCATGGTTTAGTGTGGTTGGGTTCCTAAACAGCTGAATTAGACTGTAATTGCTGTGATTCGAGAGAAAGACCCTCAAAGGATTTTAAAAATGAGCTAATTTATTTGACATCTGTAGCTGCACAAGCTGTTGTCCAGGTTGTTGCAAGAACAATTTAGCCTGTAATACTAGTCGCTATACAGACTCAAGAGAGGTATTCTCTCTAAAGTTCCCTACTTGCTGTATTACTTAATGCTGACAAAGCATTAAGTTCTTAATTAGATCATAAATTACTTGGAGTAGAAACTATGATAGGATTCTCAACTTGTACAAAATTAGAATAACTCCACTGACTGCAATAGGACAATGTTATTTTTGTTGTTGTGCTTGTTTTGTTTTGTTTTGTTTTTCTGATGCTGTCAAATCTTAAAATTTTATGGGCAGCCACAAAAATTGTCATGTTTTTCTTAAAACGTTGTCTGCCAGAGATGTATTTCGGCAAGAGTCTCCTATTTTCAAAATCTGCAGAGAAGCAGTGCTTGAAAACATGGCATCACTAAATTGTCAAGGTTTCAAATCCACAGGAAAAATAGAGCATACTGTATATATTGTACATTTCTGTAAATCCTCAAATATTTATGTCACTCTCATAATTTCATTATCAATAAAGAATTTGGCTCAGTATTGGCTTTGGTGTATTTTTGTTGGGTCTAATAGATTTTGGGGAACTGTGAATTTGCTAAGACTACCAATATTTGCTGCTCATAATGCTTTTATTGCTGCTGGAGTTATAAGTACATTTATTATTACTAATACTGCCAATGGCGTCTTCTGAAGGGGAAACACTTTTTACCTGCTTGTCTACAGCTAAATAGGAGAGATAGAGTGTCTAGCTCAGAGGTCTAAAATGGACCATTCGATGTCTTCCCCCCATCTTCCTGTTCTAGAGCTTGGTGTTGGAACTTCAGTGATGTGGGCTGAAATGTATTCTTTGAGAAAGGGGACTTGAGGGTGGCACATTTCACTGTACTATCTAAGAATATCAACACCTCAGAGTTTAAAAACAATAAAAAAACAATTGAAAGAAGACAATGAGTTTTCTATTGTCATAAATCCCAAATTTTTCATTCTGTCACCCTTGGCAGACATCTGTTACTCACTTGAGAGGACAGGTGTTTCTTCTGAGTCTTCTTTAATGAGGGTGAGTACGAGAGGGAGCTCATTTTCACTGTATTTTTATCAAGGGAGAAAGAAATTGCTGGCTGTTACACTTTATCAGAAAAGTGTATTTAAAAAGGAAAATAACAAACTCATAAAAATTGTTGTTTTCTCAAATGGAGAGGTAAGGGACTGGAACATGGCAATTATATTAAATCAGGTTGCATTTTAAACTACTCTGTGCTCTCATAGGAGAAACAGGATTTTATATTGAGTTCTGTAAATGGGCATTCTGAAACAGAAGACTTTTAAAAACCGTCATGCTTAATGATACTTACAACAGAATGCCAAGAAGAAGATAAAAGATCAACTCTGCTATTCCCACTTTGGCTCTCAGGAAGAGGTCTGCAAAGTATCCTTCAATCTTTTAGAAATCTGTGAATACTGGTGCTAGCTGAAAGGTTTTCCACACATAATAACATGAAATAGCTTTTCAGTTAAACCCAAATGTTACTGAAAAATTGTCCACTTTCATGAGGAACATCTAATTGGGTTCCTGTGAAAATAAAGTTGTAAATGGAACTCAAAATGTTACAGAAATTTCTAGAAATTCTATTGCATAGTCAGTACCAGATCTTGCTATTTTAGAAGAAAATTATTTCAGAATAATGTGGTAGCTAAGTTTTATCCAACATACTGATGCATTCTGTCAAAATCTCATGAAAGATTATAGAAATGTTTCTGTTGAATTGTGCTGGAATTAGCTAGAAATCCTATTAAAACTGGAGCAACAGTGTACTTCTACAGAAAACTTCAAGAAAGTTTCTTCTCTCAGGAATTTACTACAAATATATGATCAAGAAATTTGATTAAATAATTTTTATTTACATTTCATTGGCCACAAACTCTACTGTGTGTACCATGCTTCTGTTGGTTTTACCAAGATTCCATGATTTTAATAACTTTGAGCATTCGGACACACTACTTTAGATGTCAACATCTATGGCAGTCAGGACTAGTAGTCCTGAGTTATAAACTCAAGATTTTCAGTGGAAAAAAGCATTTGATTAATTATTAGCTTAATATCATAGAAGAGACGACAACAGTAAAGAATATTTAAGTCTATCTTCTTCTATCTCTAGTGTGGCAATATTTTGCCTACTAGCCAAGCCTTTACCTTGGTCATTCTGCTGTATATCCTGATTGATGGGGTTTTTAGGGTGCCATTATGGATCTTCTGTCTGAAATAAAAAAAAAACTTTCACTTGAAAGAATGAGTATCAGTTAGTTGTTAGTTATGTTAGGTTTTGATAATTTCTGTCTGGTAGGTGGTGCAAACATATATTTACTATTATTTTCATCTAATTAGTAAGTTACACCTCTGGACAAGAGATCCAGGAACCACAAAATATGCTGAAGAGAGGGACCTGCCCTAAACACATACACACAGAGAAGGAAGCACTGAAATTTCGTAAGAAACAAAACAAAGCAAATATCACTTTTATCTTCCAGAAGGGCAAGGAGGACATGGAGAAATGAAAGGCAACTTCACTTCAATTCCTGGGAAATTGATGGAGCAAATCACCCTGAAAAACATTTCCAAATATGTTAAAGTCAACAAAGTGATCAGCAGTAGCTGGGGATAATCATTCTTTACAAATCTGATAGCCTTCTTGCTGTCAGTGAGACTGCCATATTGAGAAGACTGATTAGGTGGATGAAGGAAGAGAAGTGCATATTGGTTATTATGAATTAAGCAAGGATTTTGACACACCCTGAGAGACCTGAGTTTATTATTAATTTATAGGCATTAATGGCCCTGACCAGATTCAACTTGAGACTGCAACCACATTTTTGTCTCAGCCAGTATCTTCTGTTCCTTTCTGACTTCTGTTGAAAGAATTTCTGTGAAGAGTTGTGCCCTGCCTGGTCATGGGGTTTGGACTGATATTCTAGTATTGGCCCATTCCTGTTTCCATACCCTTGGCTGATTATTCTGGGGGTATGACCTGTGCATTTACTTATAGAATTGATGTTGGACCTGCTTCATTACCATAAATTCTCAACACTATCAGGATGTGGTTGAACCTGGCCATAATCTCTGGGTCTGCCCTGCTCATGTCTTTCAAGGGCTTCCACTCAGACTGGTAAGACACCTGTCCTTCTGTCTGTCTTACTACACTCAGTTTCTGGCTCTCCGTCCTGTATGGAGTAGCTGTTCCTCACTTCTGTCTAACACTATCTCTCATAAAATCATCATAGATCAACTAATAAACCACGGTCTACATAAGCAGGCAGCAGGTGGACTAGAAATAGATTAAACTTGCGAACTCAAGAAGTTATGATCACACCATGAGGTCCAGATGAAGAACGGTTGCTAGTTCTGTACTTGGGTGTTGATACTGCTTCCAGTCTTGTGTAACCTCTTCATTAATGTCTTGGACAATGGTTCGTTGTGAACTTCTATAAAGACTGTAGATGATACAAAACCACGAAGAACAGCTCTACACACCCTATAGGCTGAGGATCAACGACTGGAAAGCAACTCTGAAGAGAAAGACCTTGTGGGGTCCTGGTAGACAGGAAGCTGACCATGTACCATCAGCGTACCATTGTGTCAATGAAGGTCAACAGTCTAAGGGGCCACATACGATGGAGCATTGCCAGTCATTCAAGGGAGGTGAACTTTCTCATATACTGAGTCCTATTTAAACCCATGTGAAGTAGGAAGCTCCCCTATAAAGATAGGAACACAGTGAAGTGAGTCCAGCAAAAGGCCATGAAGGTGGTTAATGGACAGGAGCATAAGGCTAAGAGAGCTGGGACTGTTCATCCGGGAGAAGTCATAAATGTGAGTAAAATACTCATGGGAGGGAAGTGAAGAAATCACAAATGCCTGATAATATCTAGTGAGAAGACAAGAGTCAGGTGTCACAGACTGAAGTTCAAGCAATTCTATTTAAATATGAAAGAAAGATTTTACTGTGACAGTGGTCAGACATAGGAAAGGTTATGAAGAGAATATGCTGGGACTCCATCTGTGGAGATATTCAAATCCTGTCTGGACTCAGCCATGGAAAATCTGATGAAGATGACTCTTCTTTGAGCAGAGAAGTTGGTTGCACTAACTGTTCTCCAGAGACCCCATTCAGACTTTACTGATTCTACATTATATTAAGTTTCTCAAATAAAATAGAATATATGAGCTATGACAGAGTATAAAAGTAAGAAATAACCAGACTAGAGGGAAGTCATGTAGAAAAAAGGAACAACAATCCACATTCCCAGATCATTTAATGTAGCTGAGTTTTATCTCCAGGGATATTCAACCTATCCAATTCAAATTAGTGGTAATTTGAAGAGTTAACATGATTAAGGGTCCAACAAAGTGATCACTACAAGATTAGTTAATGACAGTTTCTTTAGTTTCATGTCACTATTTCTATCCCTCATTAAGATATCATTATTTTTATTAGTTGCTAAAACGCAGTGCACTTTACTGTCCATTTTTTCCTGGCCCAGTATTGATATCCCAGTGTCATGACTTACTAAGCTGGAAGGGGACATAGCAATATATAATAAGGGTTAACATACAATAAACCTCTGTAATTTAGGGGATGTCACTAATTTAGTTTTATCTGCTGCTGTTGGATTCTCTTCTGCAAGGGAAATGGTAAGCCTGTTATGCTGCTGCAGTTGTGCAGTGAAAAATTTAATTGTCTCATCCCACATATTTAAGAATATAGAGATTTGCTATCGCAAAAAAGAAAAATATTGTGAAGATTAGTCCTTAGGAGGGTCACCAGATGTTTAATGAACAAGTAGAAAGTGAAGTTTGGTTTTGCAGGTTATGGATCACGTTTAATCCTGATCTTTTCTATCATGTAATCATCAAACGATCTTACAAGTGTTTTCTGTGAGACTAGAAGCCTGTTCTGTGCATGAGTGAATATTTATTTGCAAAAATAATTTCTACAGTGCTACATATACCCTACTTCAATGAAATGTACTGCTATGACTCTACAGCAAATCCACAACTCTTGCAAACAACAAAACATGCCATTCTATTAAAGTATCAAATGCTTTATAATTCACTGACACGAATCTGTAGATAGCACAGTGGAAGTGCTGTACATCACCTTGTGACATGCTTAGACTATGTGCTGAATAGCAGTACTGCGATGTTTTTGAAAAGCTAATTTACCCAGACATGGCATGCTACAAACCAACAGAATGATACTGAAAAAAAAAAAAAAAAAAAAAAGGGTAATTTGTGTGTGAATTCAAGGCTAGAAACCAGCCTCATGATACCATTCTGCATGTCTCAGCTGATAAAACACCAAGGGTTTTCCATTCACCTTTCCACAGTTCCTATCTTTAAAGGGCTAGTATTTTATGCTTCTACATTTTTCCTCAATATTAAATACAATTTCTTATTATTAACCTCCTCGGTTTCTAACAGCTGCTCCTTATCTATTATAAAATACAGTTCTCGTATGTATAATAAGATGGTGAGCTGCTATAACCTCCAATCTTGTAGGTTACAGCACTAACTTTGTAACAAAGGAGCCTTAATTCACACATGAATGCAAATTCTTTCACAATAATTCTGTTTCTGTTATTTCAGACAGTGCCATTTCATTTTCATTTTCTGCCTTCCTAAACAGTATTTCCTTGACTTCTATTGTCAGACTACAGGTGGGACTTCACCACCTTTCAAGGAAGTGAGTTTCTCTTTCATTTAATCCCGTGGTTTTCACTGGCACAGTTTATGCCTGGGTGGTAGCTTTACCAGTCCATGTGTAGACGGCTTATGGGCCAGTCCGGCCTGGTTCCATGACAAGTGGGGTGGAAGGATTCCGCAGAATCCGCGCCTCCGGGAAGGGGAACCCAGGGGACCCCAGAACAATTAAAAACAGCGGCAACAATCTGAGAAGGAACAAACTAATTTACTAAATATGCAAGATAACACACTATAATAACAATATAAATCAAAAATAATTGAAAGATTGTCTGAAAGCCAACGGCCTTACGCTATCACTGAGGCCTTGCGAGCGGTTGGGAACAGCAGCAGCAGCAGTCCAGCAGCGATCACAAGACGAGCAGGGGTGGAAAAAAGGGACGAGTCAGATGACCCATGTCCTT
>PPHD01016408.1:4053-15578 GCA_002909625.1 Bambusicola thoracicus
CGCCCCCCCCCCCCATGCTTTGCCTCTCTGTTAGCTGTGTCCACGTGAGATAATTAAACAATTACACTGCATTAGACTCTTTGTATAATGACGTGCCCTAGGAATCCCTACAACAGCATTTTTTCATGTTTATCGAGGTGAGCTCCTTCCCCATGGCTGTCTCTGTTGCATTTCAGCCAGTAGCTAACATGGCAGCCTGGATGCAGATCCCATGGTTGGCAAGGAGCTCACTGATCTGACCTGGACCTGCAAAGACAACAGGGTTAATTCATCCTGCTCTTGGGGATCCTTTTCTCCACCTTCTGCATGGGGGAAAAGCTAGGCTGACAATGAACCAGGAGAATGAGCAACCTTCCGCATTCTCAAACTGTTTTTCTTCCTTGGTGGGAATGAAAACAAGGCTTTTGAAATATATTCGTGTGACACGTGGCATTTTCTGGAGCTCAGATGCTCAAGTTGCTGCCCTGCCTGAAGATCTGGAGGGCAGTTTTATCTCTAACAAAACCAGAAGAGGACATAAGCCATAAGCCTGCCAAGTCTGAAGGTCTCAGGGTGGTGTGGGGATGATCAGCTAGGTGAAAGCTAACCCTTCTGAGAGAGCACACTGCGCTGGGACTTGATTAAGTCAGCTATGCAACACCGTGTTCTCTTAATAAAAATATCTAGGCAATTATCCTGCGAATTTACCTTTCCTGTTTTCCCCTCTTGCTTGTGGATTTCCTGTGAACAAGCTGAGACCTCTAGATTTCCTCCGCGTCTGGAATTCCTCTGTCATTAACCTTCACAAGTCATTCTAGCCTGGGATTGCCTGGAAGCCCAGCCCACATGGATATTTTGCTGGAGAGGTGATATTGTGTGCCATGCAATTGGGCCAAAGTATTGCCAGGATGATTGACTTACAGATGATGAGACTGTACCCCATGAGCCTGGCACCAAAAATGTGGAGTTGTGCATCAGAATAAATGTGAATGGGTCTTACAAAGAGATTTATGGCAAAATTAGGACTCTTTCATGTAGACATCTCCATTTGATGTTAATATTGTTCTCTGTGGAGAAAACATACCTGCGGAGGCATTTTAAATAGGGTGATTTTCCTCTTCCCTGTAAGATATGGAGAGAAGCCAGTGAATGCTTGCATGCAACAACGATCCTTCAGAGAGAAACACAAACTTACACAGAGATACTGAACTAACACAAAAATTTTGTTGAGAACAGTTGCCCACAAACTCCCCTCAAATCTGAGAGGAGAACATTATCTGAAAGACTTCAGTCCCCAAGAACCTGGAGCTTGGAGGAACAGCACAAGGTGAGGGTAATGAACCAACTTTCTCCAGCAAACCATCTGCAGTGCTCAAAAGTGACAGACCGTGCTCAAATCATTGCACCTTGCTGTACTGCCGGATATCACAGACCTGTTAGCAGTCACTAAGAATTACTGCTCTTTCGGGACTATAGGACGTCGTATTATTAGGCATGAATCAGTTACCATAAAGGTTTTGCAGTGTTAATAGAAGAGTTTCCATCCAACCCAAGGCTCCACAGCATGTGAATATCATGTGTCAACTGCTCATGGTACAGTGAAGAGAAGCTGTAGGTTTTCTTGGCCCTAATGTTAACATGAAGAGTGATGATCACCTTCTGGTGACAACACTGGTTTCCCTAGCATGAAAGTAGTGTGATGACTGAACAGCAGCTAATGAGCAGTTCACCAAGTCCACTTCTCCAGTGCCCCAGTTGCTGGAAAACGGTGAATGAGTGCCTTCTTGATCCACATACTTGTGTCCACACGACTGTGTTTCAGTTCCCTTGATAGACCTTGAGGAATGTGTCCATTTATAAAACTTCTCCACTCGTGTACAGCTGCTTGTACTCTGGCATGTGAGTTCATGAAAGCAATAGGAATATTGTTCCATTTAGCTATTCATGGAGAATTCTTAGCCTGACGTACGGATTCCTGTTGTAATTAGTTGGCAGTGGCAAAATTTACTTCACTAGGAGCACCAAAATACTGCTGGAAAATTAAACTGCAGACTGTAAAATAGGCCTAAAATTATTAAGAACCACACAATTAGCCCACCTGTAACAGTGACACAATTCAGGGAGAAAAGCAGAAAATGGGAAAACTGCAGTGTTTTAGCAATATATTATAAGGAATCTTTTTGAGGTAGTGACATTAGTTTTAATAACCTCTGAAGAACTTTTTTTCGAGAACTTGCCCAATTCCTGTATGAGTCTTTATGAATTTCTAACATTCACAACATCCTGCAGCAAGGAGCTACACAGCTCAACTGCACATTGGGTAATGAACCACATCCTTCTGTTTGTGTAAGCCATCTGCCTTCTAGTTTTACTTGTTGGTCTCTAATTCCTGTACTGGTGAAGACCATGGACACCTGGCCCTTGTTTATCTTCTTTGAGCCATTATCGAACTTTCAGACATCACAATTCTGCCCTCTCCCCAGTGACTTTTGAAGACAAACAAGTCTTACCCTGTCTGATCATTTCACGGTGTTATACATAGTCTGTTCCTTAACTATGCTATCTTTGTCCATTTCAGATGTTTCACATACGTATTTCATATCTTGTATATATTTGTGGTAACAGATTTCAAGTAAACTTCCGAAAAACTTCATTTTATGACATCATTTTAGAGAGAGGTGGAGACAGAGAATGATGTGAACGTACAGGTTCAGTCAGAATAGTAGTATAGTAGTGTATATATATATGTATAAAAAGCTGATCTCTAGACAATGTCTCCCATTTGTACAAGCTTTCTAAGAAATAAAATATTTCTTACTTACAACATTCCTGAAACTGAATACCCAAAGCAAGGTCTAGTTTGCTGTTGAAGTCTTGCTCAGGGATTGTATGGAATCCTTGAAAGGATTGGGCTGAAAGGGACCTTAAAGGTCATTCAGTTCAAACCCCATTGCTGTGGGTTGGTTGCTCCCCACCAGCTCAGGCTGCCCAGGGCCCCATCCAATCTGGCCCTGAACACCTCCACGGTTGGAGCACCAACAGTGCTCTGGGCAGCCTGTGCTAAAAAATTTCCTCCTGATTTCTATTCTAAACCTTCCCTTTTAGCGTAAACCTGTTCTTGTCCTATCACTATCTGTCCATATTAGAAGTCAGTGTCCTTCCTATTTTTAAGCTCTCTTTAATCCCTGGAGCCTTCTTTTCTCCAGGCTGACCAAGCCCTGCTCCCTCAGCCAATATAAAATAGTTAGCATTGAAAGGCTAAAATATTGCTTTAATGGACATTCCTTCATTTTCACAGGCACTGACTCCTACACTCCTTGAACACATGAACGTTTCCTAGTTTCCAAAATGGCAAACTTATGTTAACTTTCCCTTACTCATGTCACTAACAAAGCTGTGTAAACAAATGACCTGCAGACATAATCTTCTTCAGTTCCCCCTATTGATTTCACTCTGCTATTTTTTCTGCCAAATATTAGCAAATCTTCCTTCAGAAATGGAGAAATTCTGAATGCTTCTTGGATGGAGTGAGTCAGGGGAGACTGAGAACAGCTTGCTAGTATCTTTCTCATGATCATAGGCTGGGGCTGAGGAATACAACCACGTTGATATTATTTATAAAACATATTCAAGGAGTGTCACCCATGAGGACATGATAATTTGATTTTGAAAGCATATATTTTGCAGTGTCACCAGGACAACAATTAGGTGGGCAAGTTCACTGCTGTGTCTTGGAAGCCATTCATGCCATGTCTCCAATGAGTAGTGCTATTCTGATACGACTTCCCCAGAGACTAGTCTTCTTCCAATGCTATTTGATGTTTTGCATAAGTCATTTGGCACTGTGGCAGTACATATAGGGGTTAGGAAACATTTATGTCATTACAGATGACATAGAAATGTGCAGGCTAGCAAATGAGGATGATATGGGTTATTCATACTGAGAGATATGGATTGTGTACTTAACTGGTCATGGTTCAGCAGGATGCTTTTAGTCCAGCCGAATTGAAGGGAATCCCTCTGGGAGTGAAGAATGCAAGGCTGTGCGTACAGGAAAGCAAACTGTTTAAAAGCAGCATCTTGAGGAGTGTCTTCAGGGTCATCTGTGATAACCTCTCAAGACAAACACTCTTTGCAGTTCCATAGAAGGCCAAAAAGAAGCCGATCTTCAGATCCATTAAAAAGGTAGGTGATGTCAGCTGGCATAGGGGAAACGCAGTCTCTGGAGGACTGCAGCGTTGAGTCCAGATGTGTTGGAAGAGCAAACATGAAGAGTTCTGAGAAACACCCAGAGCTGGACAGCAGTAGATGAAAATAAAAAAAATTAACCTCAAACCATACCTCAAATCCCTAAGGCAGCTTAATGTTGACTTGTCTGGAGAGAGGTGGTGGAGTAAGCTCCCTCCAGAGAAACTGATGAGCATGTGAGCCTATGCTTTAGGTCAGCTTTGAGTAAATTTTGGCTTTGGGTAGAGCCGGAGGAGTAGTGGTGGCCTCTTGTCCTGGTGAGGTTCTGGATGTGATTCTCCTTCCTCACTTCTGACAGCTCTTTCTCATTCACACTAAGAGAAAGCTGATAACCTTCACGCTGTCGTGAAGTGTGCTGGAAAGGACTCTTGAAAAGGAGTCTGGGTTTTATAAGGATAAACCTTTCTATTGCTGGAGGTCACTTAGATGAGCTAGTGCTCCCTTAAGCCACAGATTCTTGTCACCCATGTCCCCGTGCAGTGATCTGCACACTCATATACAAATGAGGGTGCAGCTACACCTCCATGGGATGTTCAGCCCCATCGGTGATGTTCGGGGCAGCACCATAACATGGTAGGAGGACATGGTTTAGTGGGCATGATGGTGATGGGCTGGCAGACTTGATGACCTCAGTAGTCTTTTCCAACCTTAATAATTCTATGACTCATCTTCCCACTCAGCCAAACAGAATTTTTTCCCTGCTGTTCATTTGCCCTTCAGATTCTTTGAAGCATAGAATTTACACAAGTGGGAGCTGGTCGCCTTTTGCTTCCCCCACAAAACAAAAGGAGGGAGAGAAAGGATTGCATACATCACGAAGAATTTCCTGCAGAACAATCATACAGCTGACAGCTCAGACGGGGTCTCCCCCAGGGAAAGGAGCACATTATATTAACCGTGATACACCAAGGAGCCTTGTGCATACATCACTTCCCAAAATGTTTTTAAAAGTTCATTAACTTCCAGTGGAAAGTTGTGGCTGCATCAGTTGCCTTGGAGCCATTCTCGCCGACTCTTGGCCCTGGCTGGGGAATACTTTGTTGATTTAGATGGGTCTATTAGAAAGTGTAAGTCTGCTGGGATATATAAAAGGCAAAGCTTCGCTCTCCTGAATGTTTCCTTAGTGCAGCACTTTAAGAAATTGCATGGGAAGCAAGCTTTGAATGCCTTGCTGCTTTTTAACTGCTGGACTTTCAGCTTGAATGTTTCAACTTGGTTAGTAACCTGTAAATGACACCAATAAAAAGGAATCTGAATGGGGTGGGAGGAGAAAAAGGAAAGGATGCGATTCATCCCATACTTCTACCGCTTCTGAGAATCTACTTCTAATTGGTAATAAAAACACCTGGCACCCATCAGGGACCACGTGCTGGTAAGCTGGATGTGACCCATCGATCCAAGGGAGAAGTCTCTGTTCAGTGGGGGAGGGAGTGTAGGGGTAAGGAATCTATCAGGACAAAGAAAATTGTGGGGTAAGATATTTTCAGGGTTGTCTCCAGCATTTTTTGGAGGTTCTTCCCAGCACTCACTGAGCTTCAGACCGGGATGAAGCATCACCTCCTCCTCTTCCTCTAATTATATGTAGTGTGGAAGGGAGGGGGAAATGCAGAGAAAGCATAGAATCACAGAATCACCAAGGTTGGAAAAGACCTCTAAGGTCACCCAGTCCAACTGCCCACCTGTCACCAATATGTTCCAAAATGAGTGATCGGTGAGGGCCTGTCCTCAACTCATGTCCTTATGAAACTGTAACTGTTGTAGATTTTGAGGGGATAAAAATTCACCCCTACCCGACCCTCCCCCAACAAATAATTGTACTTTTGGCGGTTGCTTCTATTTCTTTCATGGTCCCAATCACCAAAATATCCACAGTCACCGTATTTTCCCTTCCTTTTTATTCCCTCTTCCTCCATTTTGACGGGTGAAACATTAGAAAGAGAAGGAGATTTAAAAAAGGAAGGAGCTGTCATCCTCATCTAAAAGAACAGCACAAAGCGTTCGCTAAACATATTTGTATATACTTTTTCCTTCTTTTCAATCAGATCAAATATCACTCGGTGACCAAAGAGAAACTGCTGTGTTTTACTGGCTCTGACATATGTTGTATGCCGTTAAGCCTAATATATAGTTATTTAAAATAGTAATGCATATGACTGAGCTCTGCGTGGCTGATAAGCACGTGCTTATTGGAGATGTTTGTGCACGTTGTTTTCTGTTGCTGTCTGGGCCTTGTTGGGAGAAGATATATGCTGGAGAGTAAAGGCTTGCTTCCTACCCTATAGGAATTTTTTAATTACTATTTTGACAGAGAACAAGTTTAACGGGCTCTTCAGCCACAGACTATAAGGTCATCACTATCACAGACCATAAAGAAGATACAAAAATGAGGTAATAAAGTATATGGGCTGTGTATGTCTGGTAATTTAACATCGTTCTCGTAACCCTCTGAGTCACCTGTGACTAATTTAAAAATGCTGATGCACTGAGATGAAAGCCACAGCAAACCACCTAAATCAGACTCTGAGTGCTGTAAACACTGGGGGTGGGGAGGGCAGAGATGAGGAGTGAATTGGAGCTTTTGTCTGAAAAAGATGCACTCAGAACGGGCCTTCGGCCAGTGCGGTGTGTGGATCCCCAGAAGTTGGCTGCTTTGCACAAACTTCCCAACGCGCCGTTCATTCATTGCCTGCTTTGGGTCTGGAGTATTGCTCTTTTTTCCCTCTCTCCTTGACTGGCAATTGCTTGTTTTTCAGGGCTGGGAGGTGTAGGATGATCCAGGTGGGATCCCCAAACAGAGCAGTGCATCCATTTGGATGCCATGCAAAAGGCACGTGGATCCTCCATGCCCTTTTGCCACAGGGATGGTGCCCTCAGCCAGATTACAGACTCATTTTGTCCTAATGAAGCCATCTCAGCCTCAGACCCCTGACTGTCCCTGTCCCCCTGCAGTTGTGTTCCCTCTCTTTGCCTGGCAGAGAATGAGGCACAGCTCACCCTGGGGTGAGCTGGTTCAGGGAACTCAACCAGCAGGAAATTACTGGCTTGTTTGGAAGAGTTTCTGCTGGCTTAGCTCTCTGGGCCAGCTGCCTGCAGGGGGAGGCCAGGTGCCTGCAGGGAGTGTGAGATCCTGGACCTGGTGGGTTAAAGATTTAGGGGATGTCCCCTATCTTTGACAACTGGAGAGACCCCTTCCTTCACTATACTCCCTTCCCTTTGCAAGGATAGAGCAAAACCTTTTGTGTAACAGTAGGAAGAGTTTTGTTTCTGTACATTACAGGCATCAGAATGGTTTTTTTGGCTACGATACCTGCTATATTCTATCCACAAAGCCAAAATTTCCATAGCAGTTAAAAAACAGAGACAAGCCTATCCTGTAATATCATCATTTTGCCTTGTGAATTATTGCCAGCTCAGAGAAACCCCATTCTGGAGCTGTCTTTGGAGGAGAATGAGGTGAATTCCTGCTGTGGGAAGCAGGCCAAGAAAGGAGAGCAGATATATAACCACGGGGGCTGGGGACACTTGAAGGAAATAGTGATGGTCGATAGATATTGATCACCTCTTCAGCGTGTTCAGCTGCTGCAGGCTGGAGAAGAAAAGCCTGCTGTTCCTCTTGGGGAGGTGCGGGAGGTGTGCGCTGCTCAGCAGCCCCAGAGCAGATGAGCCAAACTGCTTTGTTTTGCTGTCTGGCACAGCTGAGGCTGAGCCACAGCAGGGAGAAAGGATGCTCCCACTCTGCACAGCCCCCACATCGTGCCTTCTGCTGAAGTTCAGCAGTATAACCCAATGTAGCACTACTCAGTTATCCTCGGGGTTGCACAACCCTGTGCAGTGCATGTCACTTGGTTTTGGAGGCCATGTCATGCCAGCTGGTGCTAATGGGGAGGTCTGTCACATTCAGCTTTGCCCAGGTGGTACATCTGCTCCAGGTTTTGGAGTTGTTCTGTCCTAACTCAAGCAGTATTTCCAGCCTTGGGGTTTTCATGCAAGACCCTCAATCTTGGGGATTTCCTGCAGAACATGAGGGTGTTCAGTCTGGAGAAGAAGACACTCAGGGGAGACCTCATCACTCTCTGCAACTCCCTGAAAGGAGGTTGTAGTGAGCATGTGGGTTGGCTTCTTCTCCCAGATAACAATAGGACAGAGGTGATGGCCTCAAGTTGTGCCAGGGGAGGCTCAGGTTGGATTTTAGGAACCATTTCTTCTCAAAAAGAGTGGCAGTGCAGTGGCACAGCTGCCCAGGGAGGTGGTGGAGTCACTGCCTGTGGAGGTGTTCCAGAAACGTGGAGATGTGGCACTGAGGGACGTCGTCAGTGTGCATGGTGGGGGTGGGCTGACAGTTGGATGAGATGATCTTAGTGGTCTTTTCCAACCTTAATGATTCTGTGTGGAAGGAGAGAGTCACAACAGAATGAAGGGTGATGGGGATGTAGAGTCCCTCTTTGTTGGAGTACAAGCTGTCAGGACTTATCCAAAAGACACCAGAAGCAAGCAGGAGAGGACTGGACCTCTCCTAGAGAACAGGTTGATCCTCCTGATGTCAGCAGACAAGGTGACTGCCTGAGAAAAACACTATCTGTTATTCACTCCTTCCTTGACATGACTGTCATGCCATCTCCGGACTGGGAATCTGGAAATGCCGGTCCCCCTGCTGGCTCTGACCTGTCCTGTGGTGTGATTTGAGGTGAGTCACTTCACCTCTCCCTGTCTCCTTTCCCCTCGCTGCTTTGTCTCCTTGACTGAGCCTCCGGGTTCTTTGATAGCAGCGCTGCATCTGTGTGTTTGTTCCACAAGCAGCACAACGGACCAGCAAAACCCACTGCAACCTCCAGCTCCCACTGCAATACAAGTAGTGATGATTTATCTCAGACAGCCTTCATGAGAAGGGCCTTCCCATCAAACACATGAGCTTCTTAGTTCCCTAGGAATGGAATTTCTGTCCCCCCCCGAGAGCTGCAACCCCTCAGCATTCGGCTTCATCCTGGCACAGTGTGAAAAAGGTGACTGGGCAGTAAGCACACTTGAGTATCTTCACTGAGTAACAGAGACTGACAAAAGGTGACAGGACTCAGGGAAAGACTTCAAACTTTTTGGCGTGAATGATAACATCTGGAGCGAAAGCCTAAACATTTACAAACGGCGATTTGAAAGCGGAGGAGGGAGGGAAGGACAAGCTGCTTGCTTAGAGTTGGTGAAAAATGGGAGAGTGTCATTGAAAGGCATGTTTTGGAGCAAAAGTTGTGTTTTGACAGGTTCTTGCTTTTTGTTTGGAAATATCTCTTCGTTGCAAGACATCAGTTGACCGGCTCTCTTCCCCTCTGAATCCCAACAAGATACTTAGTTGTGTGCAAAAGTAGAGACAAAGACACCAAGCCTGTTGCGAGCAACTTCCATGCATCCCATCTTTTCTTTAACGTTTGATTTCTTTGCTCTGTAACATATATTTTGAGAAACGGAGGCAAAGCCTGGGAGCAAAATTGCCCAGTGTGTGACTTTCTGACATGTGATCAATCGTCTGCTCACTGACTGTGGACGAGCTGTGTTAATATGCCTGTAAAGTCCTTCAATTTATCAGGCAGGGCAGCAGCAGCTCCGAACCCAGAGAACCCAGCAATAATGGGGGAGGGGGACAAAGTAACTGAATATAGCTGCTCTTCCCCAAAGTAACTTATCGTTCAGTGTATACTGGTGGATTTGCCTCTGCTGCATTTCTCAGCCTCTGGCTGGTTTTCAATAAGAACGTGCAAGGAGTAAAGTTTGGGTAGGGAAAAGGGGAAGCAGATGTATAGCAATGAGATGTGACCGGATAATAGACTTAGGTGGAAATTCTGGAAGAATGATTCAGTGGAACTTTATGGGTCCAATCTTTTTGGTGGGCTTGGATGGGAGATTGCCTGAGACATACAGAAATATTTAGCTGTCTTAACCTGAAGGAAGCTGTGACACTTGGCATCACCCAGCTCTAAAGGAAGAGCATGCAGGAGTCCTCTATTAGATGATTAAAGTACATCTGGGATGCTACTGTAGAGCTGTCAGGAAAATCCTTCCCAGGGCAACCACATGCCTTGCAGTTTTAACAATATTTGTTGTACGGCCTTTGGCACAGAGTGGAAGGCAGCTGAGAAGGTGGTTCCCCGGGCTGAGATGCCACATGTCCCAGGCAACGGGACAGCACTGGTTGAGGTGGCCCAAGACACAGTCTCTGGTTTCTTCTTGTCTTCCCCTAACCCTGCAGCGGCCACAGGAATGATGAGTTTGCCCTTTGCAAGCAGCCAAACTTTCCAATTTTCCCCAGGTCTGCCCTTTAACGGGGGCAATCAGAAAGCACTTTATCTGCCATGATTTCTTCTGCATTCCTTTGTTATTTTCCCCTGCTCCCTCTTCCTTTGTCTGCTTCAAGGAGTGCAGCAGGAGAGGGAATGCTGCTGAAGGAGGTGGGTTGAGCAGCATGTGCAAACTTTCCCATGCGACAGCCCCCGGTGCAGCTGGCGCACAGACTAGATTAAAGAACAACACGGGGGTTTTTAATTTCCTTGTGTGGAGCTGGGAGATGAAGAGTCACCATGAGAGGAGTTTGCCAGGGGCAGTGAGGAGATGAGAATGTCAAGCCCAGTGAGAAACTACTGAAAAGTACTGGAACGGCATTTTTATTCCAAAGGAGTTCTCATCTCCAGCATTGGCTGCTCTGGGCACCAACCTGGAGTACAAAGAGAGGTCCCCAGGTCCCTACTGACAGGACAGCATCTAAGGAACCCCACTCAATTACCATCGCATGGCTGTCGTCATTCCCAGTCTCTCTACGTTTGCCACATGATGGGAATTGAACATAAGAGTGTTCCTCCCAGCACCTCCCAGCAGCATGCAGGAATCATAGCCCTGTGTTGGGCTCTACCCATTGCCTATGGAATGGGATTGTACCGTCACTGGGAAACTCATCACGAAGTACATTGGGACTGGGAACATAAAACCTTAAGGAAGAATGGAGGAGCAATCCCATGCTGATCTGGTTGTTCGGTTCCTATGAGATTACTCCAGTGTTGGGTATCCCTGGAAGCTGTTGCAAATGCAACCCTCGTCCTGCTCAGCTTGCGGTGTTATCCGTCATCTTTTGGCAGCTACAGCAAGTACAACAGGTTTTATCTCTTAGTCTCTGAGTTTGTATCACTTGGCTGTTCACATCCCTCATCTTGATGGAAAACATTTTTCCAGAGCACTGACATAACTTAGACCCTAAATGCCATCTCCCAGCAGGACTTAGGAGCCTGCGTGCCATTGCAGGTGGAACTCAGAGGGAATTA
>PPHD01016409.1:0-15578 GCA_002909625.1 Bambusicola thoracicus
GAGTTCTGTGAAACCAAAGCTCTGGTTTCTTTTTTGCTGTTGATATGGCGTTGTTCCCCAGAGCCTCGGACACCACTGGCAACACGTGTTCCATCAAGCACAGCACATCATTCAGCAGGGAGCAGTGCAGCTGCACTGAAACTCACAGACCTGCCGCCTTCCCAGTCCCCACACATCTTCAAATATCCCATTTCCTGGTGAAGTTCAGGTGATGGTCTGAAAGTGAATGGAATGCACTGATTTAGCTGGGCGGTTATCGGGCAGTTCTCCAATGGGAGAAATACGTGCTATCTCTGGGTTCTCCCATAGTAAGGAAAAAGTTTTTTTTTCATTTCCTTTTGTGGAGAAACGTACAAAGGAGGCAGGAGGAAGACCTCAGCTCATGTAAGATACAGGGAGGTATAATGGAAGGTCCACAATGCCCATTCAAAGCACCTTAATACGCATTGGGCAGGCTATTTCAGCTCCCGAATCCATTCAACCTTCCCCCAATTTTCAGTTGGAAACTTGTGAAATATGCAGTTTTTATGATTTGAGTGCTGTCGTTGAGAGGTCTGCCTCGGGTCATTCATTCTGCAGGAGCCCTTTGTCCGGCACAGAGCACAATCCCAGCTCTGCTTGGGCCGAAGCGCGGGGCGCTGTGCCATGATCTTTTATTTCCATCCTATTGCTCCCAACTCAAAGTTAAACAAATTATTTTAAATTGGCTGGCCTGAAGAGCTGCTCATTCACCGGCAGCTGATGGAAGAAACGCACGGCAGGTATTATGGAAAGAGGAAAGAGGCAAAAGAGACGTTTCCAATTCACTCGTAGAAGCGCTCGCATGCCAACAAAGGTACTGCTGAGTGCAGCGCTGGATTCCCATCAGAGAAGAGGAAGGGAGGGCTCTGGGCTGTAGCCGTGGGACAGAGACCTGAATGCAACCAGCACACTTCTCAGAGCCGTGAGATAGCAGAAGTGTTATCACGGCACACGCACGGTGCTCCCTGCAGGTTTGCGCAGCCTTTGAAAGGAGCCCTATGCATGCCGTTTGGTGACCAGGTGGGCTCCCATCGCCCTGCTGTGAGCACACAGAGCAGCCAGCAGAGCATTGAGGAGGATGGGAGGGCAGCGGGAAGGCTGCAGGGATGGTCCCCGGGGGATGCGTGCCCTTCCTTTCAGAAGGAACCTTCAGTTTGAGGTGAAAAGGAGAAAAAAATATTTGCATTGCTAATTCTGGGCTCCTGCTCACAGCGGATTCTCCACTCAGAGGGGAAAAAAAAGGAGGTGCAGTGAAAGGTAGGGAATTAGCTGCAAAGGGCAGATTGTGACCTGATGGAACCAGTGTGGCTATTTAGGGAGCGAGATTTCATTAGAGTTGCTATAGCAATTGGAACAGTTTGGCAAAACCTAATGAAGGATTATGACAGAAATAGAGGAGGCTATAAAGCATCAAAGCTATAGGAACATAAGCTTCAGAGGGTTGTGAGCCAAATCTCCCTGGAAGTGCACTGATCTCCCTGGAAGATATCACACTCATTTCAAACATTTCTCCAGGGCTTTCGCTGAGCAATGATTGCAATACAAGAGAGAGCGCTCCCTCCACTGCGGAGTTATTTGTGGATTTTCTCCTCTGAGAGGCACACTTTATTATTAAATGCTTTATAACACTCAGCACTTGCATGGCACCTCTCATTGGAGCAGTGCAGAGGTTACACCTGGTGCTGTGTTCAGCTCAGTGCAGGTTTGGGAAGGAGAAGAGCACTGATTTGGTGCAGGCAAGGCTGGAGCAAGATGTCAGCAGTGTGGGTTCCATGGGCTTTGCATTAGGGCCGTAGCCAGCACCAGTGGGAAAAGCAGAGCAACATCAAACCTACCAACAGGTTACCGGGAAAGCCACAGTCAGGAGTGGCAATCATGATGCACACCAGAGCAAGGTGTTGAGGTACAGAGCAAGGAACACCTGGGGCTCCTTAGATAAGGTACTCCTGAGCAGGAAAACACATGCTGTCTGTTTTGCACAATCCATTCAGCTTGAGCTATCACTCTACCACCATCTCCAGCACTGCCCATGTATCTGCTTGTGCCACAGTGGTACAACAGGGCTCAGCAGGGAATGCCACTTCTGGAAGTGACCGCTGACGATTCATGTCTCACGGCAAATCTCTGCCCTTCTTCCAAAGGAATAACCTTAAAAGACAATCAGAATCTAATCATCCCTACAGAGACTTAATACATGCGAGGGCATGAGCAAGACCTGAAGAAGGAAATTACAGTGGTGTGCTGAAGAAGGAGGGCTGTATGCTGATGATCTGCAGCACTTTGTCTTCAGAGATTACAGGGTGTTATCAATTATAATATACTTATAACATGATTATTTTTTTTTTTTGTCTGAATGAAAATTCTTGTAGAGTTATTACCAATAACTGCTGGGAGTTGGAACTGTTGGAATAAGGAGGTTCAGGTTGGGTGTTAGGAACAATTTCTTCTCCAAAGGGTGGTCAGGCACTGCCACAGCTGCCCAGGGAGTGGGGGAGTCACCGTCCCTGAAGGTGTCCCAGAATGGGGGTATGTGGCACTGGGGGACACGGTCAGTGGGTATGGTGGGATGGGCTGGGTTGGACCTGAGGATCTGAGAGGTCTTTTCCAACCTGACTGATTCTGTGATTCTATGAAATACACCTCTGTTGCTGGTGTATTCCTCAAAATGCATGCTCTTAAGGTAGCAAGAACCTGAAGTTACAGAAGAATAACCACATACAACGTTATCATTTGAGAGAAAAAAAACGTAACTTTCTAACTACCTAACTAATGAGATCTCAGCTGCCTGAAGGAACAGCACTGCAACTTTCCACTGATAACTGCAGAGGTGGTAGCAGCAAGAAGGCCGAGGGGTGACAGCAGCTTTGGGCATGAGGGGAGCTACCAAAGCAGCTACTTTAAGACAATAAGCAATTCCTCTTGCCCGGAGCTGATGACTGGAAACTGAAGTCATCCTGCATCAGCTCCTTTAGCAGCTACGTAGAGGGGCTTGATATGGGATAGTTATCATAAAGACACCTAAAAAACCCTCTCCTGCACTAGCAGCACTCCCCACATCCCTGATGCCTGCAGGCTGCTCCCACACCTCTGTATCTCAGCTTTCCTCTGGCACAGCCGTGGTACACCCAAATGCATGAGCATGTTGGAGGAGCAGAGGGCTGAGGCAGGAGCTCATGCAGCTCCCACATCAATATTCTCAGCCAGCCTGCATATCACCATGGGGAAGCATGAATTGCCCACTGGAAGAACCTTTCCATCCCCACTGACCTTAAGGAAAACTAAATGCCCTTAGAGAAGGTCATTCTTTCTAGAGTAGTTCAGAAAACAAAAGGGTATGGTGACAGCATGAGGAGAAAACCAGCAATCCTTAGAAAACAGTCAGGAAATCTCCCAAAGTGAGTTCTTTGTCTTCTTCCCTCACTCACTTGCTGGGCTGCCCTGCTGTTAGCACTCCTCCCAAACCTGGTGCCCGGGGTCCCTGCTGAGCAGCAGGTTGCAATCCGCTTGGCACAGCCTGGAGGAGCCCCATCAGGCTGTCATGCTCTTAGAACTTCAAAACAGGGACCAAAACCAAGACAAAGTAGCATTTGGGGAGGTTTTCAACATATGGTTACATGAGCAAATTTAAAGCATATGGGCAATCAAACGCGTTCAAGATGTGCGAGAGCCCATCCCATCATCACCAGGCGGTTATTGCACGGGATTTCACGGGGCAAAGATTTCCTGTTCAGCCTCACAGACAGGGCAGAGGCACTTCATCCACAGGAGAAAAGTTGGAATCCTCTTCATTTAAAGGGCATTCGTGGATGTGTTGTCTGAGAATATGAACAGCAGTTGAGTTACTGCTGGGAGGATTTCTCCTCGTTGGTGCTGGTGCTAACCAACATCCATTTGCTACCAAATGAAGAAGAAAAGAAAAAATCAAAACGCTTATTTAACTTCACAGAGGATGTGCAGAGATCTGCTTCATCCATCCTCTCTTAAAAATGAGAGCAATATTAGGTATTGTTGGCCGTATTGTTCCGCTGGGAGACAGAAATAAACCCGAATCGGAAGCTTCAATCACTGCTTTCCATTTACTAAGACAAAACAGCACCTGAAAGAAGCGCTGCACCTTCTCTTTTTATAGCAGTGTGCAATGTAAGAACGCAGTTCACATTTGTGAATAAATAAGGGATGAGAGCAGATCCTTTGTAATACCGAAAATTTGTTACACAAAGCCGCAGCGTTTTCTCCTCTGAGAACTAAAACGCTTCCTTTTGTCTTAACTATTATAGTGAGCCATAAGGAATTAGTAGCTTGGAGGGTGAGACAAATCTATTGTAAGAGCATGGCATTACCTCTTCCTATAGCGCGTTCCGAAATAAAGATGTCCGCAGTAACTTATGCAAAGATAAGCAATGCAGATTTTAACGTCATTTGTAGGTTATAAATAATTCCTATGGGCAAGCCAGAGCCGTTCCCAGCACAACTTGCTCAGCCTCAACATTGCAGCAATAAACTTGAAGGTGTTTTTTCGCTTTTTGCTTCTCCCCTGTTTGTGGCTGCTCTTCTGCCACCCTGGGACTCACCATCAGCACCCAGCAGGGGTGAATGCATCTGCTGCTGCAGTAATGCCATCCCTGCCCATCAGCTTCTCCGAGAGGTAATAAAAAAAAGGAAAAAGAAATAATTTTGGAAGGAGAACAGCTGTGTTGGAGCGTAGATCCCCGAGAGCAGCGATCCCCCTGCAAGCAAGGATTAACCCATCTCCTGTATGTCTGCATCATCTCCAGAAAATAAGGATTCTTTCAGTAAATAGTGTGTGGTTTCTGCCAGGTTGTCTTCCCTGGAGATAACAGCTGGGACTTGACATCCTTCGGTGAGCAGCTCCCTGCAAGGTTCATTAATGCTTACATCAAAGTTTGGGTTCCACCTCTGGCAACCTGTTCATGGGCATTGGGGTACCGCAGCGCACCCAGCAGATGGGGGCACGGGTCCACGAAGGTCAAACAAATGCAGAGATTGGAAAAAGAAGAGCAGATTGGGATTCCAGAGTGGCTGAGAGCAGAGGGGACAGCTGGGGGTCCCATAAACCAGGGTGCATGCAGGGTCACCCCGAGCTGGGAAAGAAGGAAGCTGTTCTTTCTCCGCACCCTTCATTACATTTAATATCTCATGGATGGAGCCCAGCTGAGCACCAAGGACTGCTCTCTGCTCCCTGGGCTGTCAGCTGCCGGCTTGTATCAGAGTGCAATGGAAAGATTAACGCGTGGAGGAGGTGTTTTTAACGGTGAAATAAGAACACAGCCAAACTCCCCACTGACACAAGCTGAGAAGCAAAACGTAGGACGTTACCCTTCATAGAAGACACTCTTTAAAAAGTCAGTTTTCATCCAAAGCCATGGAAAATCTTCATGTTTGAGAAGTGGACTACATTTTGCAAACTGACAGTAAAATCTGTGCGAGAGAAGCGTTGAACTTAGCATCTAAGATAGGAGCTGTAATAGACAGTCAGTGCCAACAGCTGCAGGAGCACATGGAGAAAGAAGGACCCTCCTGGCTGTGGGGTTTCCATCTTACAAGTGATTATTGGCCCAGTTAGAGCTGGGATGGCTCTGGTTAAATGCCTTGTGAAAGCTGCTGCTTTTGCAGTGGGAATGAGAGGTTGCTCTGCTTGCAAACGACCCTCTGCATGCTGTTCATCCCTTGGCACTGACTGCCACCAGTTTTGGACTCAGCACCTTCAAGCTGGGACTGTTTCCAGATGGGGACCAAGCTGGGCTCAGCTTGCTGCCCTGCAGCCCCACACACAGCACAGAGAAGCTTAATAAGGGCTGGCAACTACCGCTGGGGCATCCCTGCCCACCAATACCCCGGTGCCTCATGCTACAACATGAAGCAGTCAGAAATAAAAGAAGGAACAAAAAGCTTTCTGGCAGGACAAATCATATCCCATATCCTTCCAATCTGCTCCAGTTATAAATCACCACTGAAGGTGATAAATGCGTGCACTTAAAACAAAATACAGGCTCTGCACACCGGGGCCGCTCAGCATAACAAAGCAGCCCGAGGGCAGCTGAGCTGGCACAGGTGCATTGCTCTGGTTTCGTTTTTCAGGGCCCCTATGTTCTGGGGCAGAGCGAGGCTTCCCCAGGCTCTTGGCACCCACAGCAGGGCTGTGGTTTTCCACCCCAACCATTGTGTGATTCTGTTCCCCTAAATGGAGCCTGCAAGGTGTGCTCCAGACTGGCAGTGATGCTCATCCCTCTGAGCACCTTCATCTCATTGCCTGCAGGGTTGCACAATACAGGTAATCATCTGATTGATCTCTGCAGCTTTTCTTATAACCACATATTTGCTAATGGACAGAGCTCTGTGCTGCCCATGTTTAGCATCACCAGTTACACCTGCTGGACGTGGCACCTCACAGCCAACAGGAGGAAATTAAACTTAGATGTAAAGTAAGCAAGCCTTATTATACCCAATTTTACAGTTGGGTAAACTTGTACACTGGAGACACTTCAGTGACTTCCTGCAGCCCTATGGAACAAACTGGCCGAGGCACAGAGCCTGGAGAAGCCCCATGCTCAGTCAGTTGCTCTGGGCCCCGCTGCACGAAAGCAAATTTATTAAGCATGTGGTTAATGCTAAGCTTATGGACAAGGGGACGTTAAGCCGTTCGAAAGCTGCTTTCCTTCAGCAGCCCAGAGCCTGCTGCTGCTCCAGCAGGGTACATACGGATGGAGCCTGCCCCTGCAGCCCGAGGGCAGAGCTGACATGTCACCCGCAGAGGCAGGGACACCAGGTGTCTGTTTGACACTGAAACTTAAATGGAAGTGATGGGGAAGCAAGCAAAAGGGATAAAAAGCAATGCTGTTGTCAGAAGAAGCGTTGCAAAATTCATGTGTCCCTTGTGGGGATGTTAGCAAATAATCAGTTGCCAACGGGACTGCACTAAATGCAGCAACGGAGGGATGTGGGGTTTGAGATGATTTTCAGAGCTGGGGGGCAGAGCTTGTTTGGAAAGGCAGCCAAGGGAAACACTGCTGTGGGCAGCTCTAAACTTGGATTATTCCAAACCCAATGTGCTGGAAACATCTTCAGATGGGAAAACGCTCTTTAGCTCAACCTGGAATTTGCAGAGTACTCAACGTATGTGGAGCCATGCTCTCATTCCTCATTTTAGCAATAATTAGTGACTTATGACACTGGGAAAACAGGAACTAATTAAACACTAAGAGAAGAGACACCACTATATAATTAGACAAGGGATACCAGGCCAGGCTAGGAAAGATTTGGGACCTGGAAGCAAATTCATCATTCCAGTCTTGCCCCCACGCAGACTCTGTGCCCAGCGCTGGGTGCAGAGCTCTGGAATGAGGCCACGGCCCTGGAGGAGCCCCTGCAGCTTCCTTCTGCTGTCCTAATTGAGTTTTTGTGCTGAAAAGACACTTCTTCCGGAGGCACAAGAAAGGGGAAGGACAGGTCCTGGCTGCCTTCCAGGAAGCTCTACTCATTTCAACATCATTCTGAGATTTAGGCCCTAAAATGAATTATAAATGGACCAATTTTGCACTGCTTAATGGAGGCTTGTACAAGGCAGAGCACGGATTCTGGGTCTCCTGTCGGCTGGGACCGAAACCTTAAGGGTGTCATGCATTTTATAACTCAGGAAAACCCCATTTGGGATTTCTTATCAACAGATTCAAGGTGTCCATCAGCCAGATGATGGTCCCATCATTCTGTGCTTCAGAAACAACCGCGCACATGTTGTTCCACTAAGGGCAAATGCACGGCATGCTATCACAATTTCTCCCCACCAACCTCTAACAAAGGGCAGATGAGGAAATATGGTAGCACTTAAAGGAAAAACATGTTGTTGTTTCTGTAAGCGGGGCCCATTTCGTTTGGTGCTCAGTCCAGCAGCCCAGTGTGCACTCTGAAAACACGAGATGACATTGTGCCCCAAATAGGACTTGTCACTTTAATGCTATCTCAATACGTATTACATAGAGACAAAGGAACGAGCTCTGTTTTATCATGTGAACTTTACAACCAGAGAAACTGAGCACGTGTCGGTACTGCTGCAATTTCATCTGTTCTCTGGTCTCCACAGCATATGGTCTGATGGTGCTATTCCATTTTCTGTCCCTGGGAGAGCAGTTTGGAACGGAGAGAAATAGCATGGTACATTTGAGTTTATGGGGTATTAAAAGGGCTACAGTGAATGGTAGCCCAGGCACAGAAGTGAATTATTTATAGCGCAATTGCACTTTCTCCCAAACTACCCTTCAGATGGGTCAGACTCGGATATATACATTCAGACCTTGTTAAATCCAAAGTCAAAGCTGCATCCCACAACGTGGACACCCCAGCATTGCATCAAGTGGCATTCGGGCAAAATTCCTTCGAAACTGGCACCCTGAGAACAGCAGTGCTCGGCTCTCAGCTTATGGACAGACACAGATCTTACACAGATCTCTCTCTCTGTTTTTGCCCCCTTCGGGGTGGAACCACCTGTGCACTGTGATCTAGGGAGAGGGCCTCTCTATTTTCAAAACCAGGCACATCATTCTATCCCGGTCATGTGAGTTAGCCATCTCTTTGCACTCAGCTAGTGTCCCATAGAGACCAACGTGCACAAAACGTGGACCCATTTCTGCGCTGCAGAGAGCCGCAGTGATTTGCTGCATCCTTTCGGTGCTGTTACGATGTGGACTTTGCGGTTTGCATGACAGGGTTGGCCTTCCCAGGCAGGCAAAAGGGCTTTTGGATCAGAGGAGGAAACGTTCATATAAAGAAATCCTTTAAAGCCTACCCATGCTACAAGAAAACCAAGGTGAGATTGCAAGCTCAGATGTTGGAGCAGGGCTGGACAACACTGCTATTCTATTCCCTCAGGTTCTGAAGCATCCGAATCCCATCCCAGTGCTCTGTGCCCAATGGGATGCGTTAATTGGCCACTGCTCTCCTGAACTATGAGGAGAAGAGCACTGGGCTGCCCCTGCACACGGCCCTCCTCTGCCTTGGACATAAGCAAGTAGAGCAGAAATGCTATCTCAGCAGTAAACTAACAAGTGAGTATTTTTATGGGACGTGATAGCACATTAATTGGTTTTATTGCAATTAATGGCATTTGCATAATGATGTGAGCCAATATGAAGATAGGGAAGCAGGGGGTTATGAAAAGCACTGCAGAGTCTCATTCTCAAGGAGCAGAGTCCGATCCCATTATTTTCACATTTTGGTTTTCTTGGTTTGCTCACGCTGTGGTTTTGCAGAACTTTCTGAAGCAAACAGCAGCACTGTGCCGATCCACTCATTCCCAACAGCATCTAACAGTGCTACCTAGCGAATAGCTGATACCATCAGCTGATTGGATTTCATCTCTAAGTAGAGTCTTTTTTAACCAAGAAATCTAATTTGCACTGTTACATCCTTCTATCAAGCACTTCTCCATCAGACCAACGACTTGGCTCAGCTAATGGCCATAGAAGAGGTGCCACTTGCTCAGGCAAGCTGACTGCACTGCTTTTCCCCTCACTTCCCATGCTTAGGGGTAGCAGAGACACATGGTGACACAGCCCCACTGCCTCCACCAGCAGCACAAACCACCCCAGCATCCAAAGCACAGGATGTGGAGGTGGTTAAAGGGATAACATTATGACTTAAATGCAACTAAAGAACGTCTTGTTATCCATGAGCGACTCCTTAGATTGAACAATGTGGAATCAATGCAATGATGCTCCATTTGAGTGGAAGACGTATGGGCACGTCAGATAATCTGCACAACTGGAGTATTTTTTCCAGCACTGATGGCACAGCAGCCCAGACCTCTGCATTAAAAGCAGTGCTCAGTAGACACAGCAATGCCAGCATCATGCAGTGCTGCTGTGAATGGGAGCAGTGCCCACAGACACCTCACTGCACCTAACAGCCCCCTGGCTCCATTCAACTCCATACCAACAGGACTGCACCATAGAGTTTCTCCTAACAGACTCCAACAAATGTGAATTGATGGAATGAGAATTATAATTATAAGCAACAACTAAAAAGCTGCAATTAGTGCTTGTTAACAAACTTGCGCTACTAATTAGACTACCTTTCAGCAGAAAGCATTGTATCTTGATGCATGTTATTACTGTTATTGTACATCCATTCTAGATCCTCCTCTCTGGATCCTGTCCCACACACAAATATCCAGCAGGCCACGTTTGTGGTAAACAAACTCCCACAGTGCTTCCCAGGCCACGCAGCAGCCCAGGGATTGTTTTCTGAATGCCAGCAATTAGAGTAATTAAAGTGATAAAGCACAAAAGAAGATGTAGGAATTAATCAAGTCTCGATCAGATCCAAATAATTGCTTGTTTATTCAAACGCATAAACACTGTTTTGGTGCTAATATCAAACTGACAGCTGGAATATGGCATTCCTCGAAAGCAGAAGAAGCAAACCCAGTCCTGCAGTGGTGTCCTTGGTTGGTGGCAGCAGCCAGGGCAGCACCCAGTGGGACAGTGCATGAGAGCAGCAGCACACAGCCAGCACTGGGTCCCCCATGCATTACAGCTGCACCCTCCCATCACCCGTTTCTGTTCCTGTAGGGTCGGGTGATCAAACAGCTCATCCCTTATAAACTTGACATCTTAATTAAACACAGACTTTGAGTGAAGCTCAGAACCAATCTTAGGCAGTACCTGGGCTTGCTCTTCCAGTTGACAGTCCCAAATCTTTTTTAATGTAACAGCCTTCACAGCATCCCTGTGATACAAGATGTTCCATTACGCTCATCTTACAGATGAAAGCGCAGCAGCAATAGAACAAAATGACAAAGTGCCACACATCCAAGCTGAGGCTGGGACATCCAACTGGGGGGGACAAGGGACAGGAGCAGGAACCCTGGCCAAGGGGAGGGAACACCCAATGGGGGCTCCAGCATTTCTCCTCTCTCTGCCCTGAGGGACAGACTGAAGTCATTTCCATGCTACGAATGGGTGCGCTTGTACTCTGCAAGATAGAATTACATCTACAGATGGTCCAGACAAAAAAACACTGCTAATTTTAGCTTAGGCAGAACCATGGGTATGTAGCTGGGGAAATGAAATTAGATGCACTTTATGTACTTTCCTAAATTATCAAGAAGAGCTTACTCCATAAATAAATACCAGCCCAAACCTAAGCTTGCATTTGATGCAACACAGTTCAGTACTTATTTTTTTTCCACGACATTTCACAAGTAGCAAAAAAGCATATTTCTTTTTGTATGTCTGCTCTGACACTTCTGGAGCTGGGCATTTTTTGCCTATCTTGTGAAATCCCATTATCACACAGTAATGTGTCCCTAGTACCCTTTATAGATTATTTTTCCGCGTTTCCAATTCCGTTAAATAATTAGTGGTAATTGCCCTAAGCAAATGGTTACCAAGCAATCCAATACTGTCAGCAAGCAATTTGCACTGTGGAGATGCCCTTGTCTTCACACGGAGCCCCAAGGAGGGCAGCCAGTAGGACTGTGTACCACTCAGCTCTCATGTGCATGGAGGCAATTAGCAAAAGAGCAGGCAAAGCCCCCATGTTCTGGCAGAGGTGAAAATAATGGAGGAAATCTGGAATGCTCAGAGGCGGTTCCCTGGTGGGAAGGGGCTCTCTATGGAGAAGGACACCTCGGGTCCTCCTTGGACCAACAACAGAAGTAACACCGAAGGTTATCACATCTTTATGCTGCTGTGCACAATGCCAGGGATTACCTCACACACCTTTTCTCTGGCATTAATTATTTTGTGGTGGACAGTAATGCGTAAGCTCACTCCTAGCAGCCAATGGGTGTGAATGGTGAGCGCAGCCTGGTGAGCTCCATCCAAGAGGATGGGGCCATCACTGTGCCTGTGGGCACTCAGCCCTCAGAGCACCTTCAAAACAATGCCCATCCTCCCTTCATCACCACCATTCAATTGCACTGTGCAGGTGTACTAATTCTCCACTGCATAAGATGTGTTTCTGAACAATATTGTCACTATTCGTACTTCCATAGCGCCGACATGCAGCTCTGCCGCGTGCTCCTCTCATTTACAATTTGACCCTTCAGCTCTTCAGAGATGGAAATCAAAACCTTCTAAATCTACTTTACACCAATCTAAACTACTCTACACCAATCTAAATTGCTGTCTTTGTCATACAGATATGACTAATACAACTCCAGTCAATTTGGAATACTCTGAAGCATTGCTCACGGCACCACTTCGGGATAAAAATAAGCGTTCAAACAATCTCATACTTCAGCACAGTGATATCTCCAAGATGCCAGGATCCACGTAATTACAAAGTGAAACTAAAGTGTGTTTTAAAAGACCTTGTTCTCATTTCTCTCATATGAGAAAGTCCCATCACTCATGCATGTACGATTGCTGTAATTGCAGAAGTGGTACTGTGGCACCGCTGGTTTGACAGGGAAATTATTTGCCTTGTTTCTCTTTCTTTCTCTCTGTGTTGCTTTTTTTTGTTTGGTTGGTTTGTGGTTGTTTGGGGTTGGGTTTTTTTTGGTTAGTTGGTTAAGTAAGACCAAAACCCAATAACCATCGAAGGAGCCTTAGGAGAAATGGCTCCTGCAAGGCAAATTAGAGCAACCTGGCCTGCTGGGAGGTGTCCCTGCCTATAGCAGGGGTTGGAGCTCCATGATCTTAAAGTCCCTTCCAACCCAAACCATACTGTGATACTTTGAAATGGTTGGCGGGTTTTGCAGTCACACAAGAGCACAGCAAAGCATCACGGCCACAAAGGAGGGTGCACCACCTCCAGCCACCGTGGAGACAGTTAAAGGGAAGGAACAGGGGAGAACCCGAATCCCTGCAGGAGATGGCAACACAAGGAGCAGAAATGGGGAGAAAAGGAGATCTTGCATGTTGGTTAAATTGCCAGCAGGCAGCTTGAGGAGTTCATCTTGCACTCAGTTTTGCTCTCTGGGTGTATGGAGAGTGCCACAGCTTTTCTATGGGATCGCTGTCAGCAGCGTTGGTGCCCAAGGAGACAAACCCAAGTGCTGCTGCCTCTGTTGGAGGTGATGGAGGAGAAGAGGGTCAAGCCCTTTGGAGTTATCTGTACAAGAACATGGCTGATCCATCCATCAAAGGCGCCCCATCCAGGCAGGTGTTCCCACCTGCTCAGCCCATCAGGCGCAGAATGCAGGCATTATTTCATGCTGATCAGTATTTTACAGTTATACAGCAAATCTCTCCTTTGGATTTCAGTAAAATCTTATCAAAATAAATAAGTCATTTATATGCAGGATCGTACAAACGCTCTCCACTCTGTCTTTGTCTTCCTGCAAAACCAGCAGGCTGCACTCGCTTTCAGTTACCTGGGTAAACAGATTGCTAATATAACCAATATATGTGCTAATATTCCTAAAGCATCGTTTTACAAAAGGGCAAAATTGTTTGACCCAAACAATTCCCAATATGCTTCATGCATTACTGCTGATAGAAATTTCTCCTGACTTTTACTTCAGCATAGACGAAAGAACAACTGCAACAAAAGCCCCTTCAAATATGTTCAATAGAGGGGAAAAAAAAAAAAAAATCATCATCAAATCTCCAGCAATTATTTTCTCCGAGCTGTGAGCAGTTCTGAACCCATCACAACTGTGGGAAGTTTGGGTTCCCACCTCAGGAAGTGCTCAGGGCTGGGAACACCAGCGCTGCCTGAAGTTCCATGCATCAAATCAGTGCCCAACTCAGGGCCCTAAGGGATCTTACCCCATAGGTCTGCAAATAGCATCTATTGAGTCAGGACAGAGGGGCACAATGGCTTTGCTTCTCATCACCCTCGGCTCCATCCCACCCTGCTCATGGATGTATGCACAGCAAATCTTCAGCAAGAAATGCGCTCCTGTGCAGCGATCCTAAAGCACTTTCCCATTCCTTTGGGGACAGGCCAAGCAGCAGCTCATTTATTTCACAGCAGGTTTGTTTCCTGCTCCACACACACAACAGAGCTCTGAGATTTTGGGTTCACTCTTAGGAAACCTCTGCACCCACTGCCCCAATCTGTGCGCTCTTTTCTAATCATGGGAGTATCTCTGTCCCCAAACAGGTGGGTGCCAAATGGCTCTGCGCTTGCATTACAACCAGCTGGCCAAGAGATCTTTATTTCTGTTTTATCCTTCTCACAGCCCGGAGACAGGAGCCTGGCAGCGAGGAGCCCTGCATCCCAATCAAGGCTCTGGCACGGATGTGTCAAGAATCCTGAAGAAGGGAAGCATATGAAAGCTAAGCATGGCCAACCTTCCTTCCCCCTGCCCTGCGGTCTCCATGGAGGCAAATTTGTCCATGCTTAATTTTCATTAATAAAAATCAATAGGTATTCATGTGCACATACACTGCTATGGAGTGGCTTTCAAACAAAAAATAAATGAGTGCACATGAGCCTGGTCCCCACAGACAGACCTTGGGACCACAGTGCCACCAGCCACGTTCTTCTGAGGATACGACCACATGCAATTACCAGCTGAGATGTTCCCTTTCAGGTGCCAAACCCAATCAGTTCCATTCTGGATTCACATTTAGATAACGGGTCTCGTCTTTATGAGAGCTAAGACCAGGAGATATGCAGAAGTGCTCCAGAGAGAAAACTGTTCCTCTTTGTGTTTTTTTGTCGCTATGGTTTTGCTTTCTGCTGCAAAGCTTCTTTGTCCTTGGCCGAATGATATTTAATAAACCATAATGCCACTAATTTGCCTGGGTTTCTAATGAGGTTGCTCTGAAAAGCTCTGTTCCTTTATTCTTGCGTTTCCTTAATGAAATAAACTTTGTTCTCATCCTGCCCTCTTTGCCGGGGTATTTCATCTGCTGCTCTGCTACTCCTGAGCTTTTCAGCCACTTTCATACACTGCAGCATAGACGTTGCCAGATCAGAAAATGCTGCATTATCACCTCCAATTAAGCAACCCGGCTAAGTGAATTCAGCAGGAAGCAGGAGAGCCTTCAGGTCCCTCAGCCTGTTGCTGTCTCCACTCCTGTAAGTTCCACATTTCCATCCCTTGGCCAACTTTCCATTTCTTGGCTGCTGGGCTGAACCCTGCTGCCATCTATCCCAGCCAGCTGCCAGGGCAGAGCAGTGTCACAGCCCGGATACTTGGAGCAAACCTACAGCATGACACAGTGTCTTCTCCAAAAAAAAAAAACCAAAACCTCACAACTGCTCCCAAGTCCCACATCAATACAGAAGAACAAGTATTTTACACCTCGTGCTTAAAACTGCCTTCAATGGGCACCTCCTTGCTGAGCCTTCCCCCTGCACAGACACTTGGCAGTGGGGTTACACCGCCAAACTTCCCCAGGCTGCCCACCACAGACAGCAGTAACACACTGCCATCGATGCTTAAATCCTGTTCTGATCCTCAGTAACCCACAGGCTGGGAGGTGGATAACCACCCAACCTCTGCACTCTTTGTATTAAAGGCTCATGGGGATGCTCTCCCCAGGGCACACCCCACATTCGCCCCCCCTTCCCCCTCCCCATCCCTGCTCCCATCGCCTGCATTTTCCCTTCCTCCCCATTAGTGGGGCTGCTCGTTACCCCAG
>PPHD01016410.1:0-15578 GCA_002909625.1 Bambusicola thoracicus
TCAGAAGAAAAACTGAAAACACAAGAGAAGGGGGTTAAGAAGCTCTGGGTACAAGCTTTTTGTTAACCCTGTGAGTACGAACACTACAGTAACTTGCTGACCTTCGTATTATTTTAAGTATCTTCCTCTAAGTCTTCACTATCAAGCCTGGGCAGAGGTTAGCAGCCAGAATAATTGGTTTAATTTGTTTCTTTTCTGAAGGCTGGACAAAGGCTGCTGCCCATAAGTGACCACTTGATAAGTTCTTTCATCAGACCATAATTGCACAAAGAGGAAGCACGTTTCCCAATAGTACCAATGAAATGCATCATCACTAAACGATGACAAAAGCGACTTCGGTAGCTCTGATATAGAATGGCACTGAAGGCATGGAACAACAGTTTTAAATATCTCTTCCTTCCCTACTGATGTAAAAAGGTAGGAAAGAAGAGTTGGGTTCATCATTTACAGGGAAAGGAAAAAAACCTCGGTTTCCTGCTGCAAGCCAGCAGAAAGCTTGTTCTTGCCTAATGCCATTTCATACGTTTCTGCTTACAGGAGGCTGAGCAGTATTCCTGCTCGGTTGCCAGGGATGGGAGCTGCTAAGTGTTATGTCACACATAGCTGTGCACTGCGTCCTCACGCTGGGCTGGGAACTGATCCCATGGTCAGCCGATGACATTTCCAGGGGCTGGGAGAAAGCGGGGGCAGGCTGATTCATTCTGTGTCTCCTCTTCCTCTCGGCTTGTGTCTCCTGCTCGGGCTCCTTTCAGCCTTATTCATGAACAGATCACCGAGGAAAGGGAATGGGGAAAGTTATTTGCATTCCAACATTACATTTAAAAGCGATAAATTACCAGCAGCTATAAACAATCTCCTCGCTGACGGCACTGCTCATAAAAATCTGTGTTTGTGTGTGTAGTGTATTAGCTTGCGTGCGTGCATATTCAGCCTTGTGGGATTTTTCTCCCAGTTATGACAACAGTAGTAATTCTTCTGGGCTCCAAATGCAATGCCCAACGCAACAAATATTTGTTGCTTTTTCTGGTTGATGTAGGTTTGACTCAAAAATCGAGTCATTGCCACTGCTTTGAGCTAAATTTTGGCTTTAATCTAGGAGAGAAGACTGTTAATCCCTTGGGTAAAAGCAAGATGAACAGGAAAAATATTTGAACTGGTGATACGTACTGTAGTCAGGAAGCTACACACTCTGAGTTACTGCTGAAGAGGAGTATGCAGAGGGAAAAATGAAGAGGAGGATCAAAAACATATTGTTTGCTACGTGTTCACAGATATGCTGACTACTGAGAGCTTGGGAGCAGGGCTTGCAAGTAGAAGGAGACTGGCTCTGCTTCTATCAGTACTGCAGTCCTAAAGGTGCAACTTTGAGAGCAGACTGAGGGTGGTGATGATGGTCTGCACCTCTGCTGTACAGTCTTTCGTGGTGGTGATACATATGAGGAGGTGAGAGTAACACAGTGATCTTTCAGCCTGGATTCCTGGGATCCAGTGTTCTCTCCTAAACACGCTCAAGTCCTCAGGCTGTCACATCAGGGGAAGAACAGAATGGAAAAGACTGCTGGAAAAGATCAGTCTGATTGTTCAACATATATTCTCTTAAGCAAACCTATAATAATGAACGGGCAGGTTTTTCCCTAGTGGGATTAAATTCCTGACATTACTTCATCTTGCAGATACATGTAGCATCTCAAAGCCAGCAGAGTCCTCAGCTCTAGTGTTTATGTGGTTTGAAGGCTTTGACCATCACACTCCACTTCTGCAAGTAACTGCTGTGCCAGACTAAGCATCACTCATGCATTTAGAAAGTAGTGTGTCGGGATTGCCCAGCTGCCTCGCAGAGGGGCAGGAGCATTGCAGGCCACCACTTTGTAAACAGATAAGGAAATATAAGGGAATTGCCCTTGCCCCAGAGGTGTTTATTGCAGGAACTGCTGTCTGGAAGAGTTCTCAGCTTGAGATCAGCTGCAAGCTGGGATGATTTTTGCCACGTTTTCAGATGTGTGGATAAAATCATACGTAAGACCCTGCCAAGCCAAGGTCATGGGGTCAGAAGAGAAATCCTGCTAGTAGTAATGAAACCTCCAAGCACGGTTAGTATTTTCAGCCTCCAAATGACAAGGCCCTTCCTGTCTCCAACTGATTTCAGGTAATATCACAACTCCTCTGCTCCCAGGGCAGCTCCTGCATGGGAAGACCAAGCATGCATGACAGGTCCTAGCATTTGCTTCCCAACTAACTGGCAAATTGCTAGTGAAAAGCCACCTGGGAGGCATTGACAGGGCTGGAATGATAAAGGAAGTCCACATCATGCTGAATACGTCCTCAGGACAGGCAGGGCTGTCTTGCCACATGGACAGTGCTGAGACCCAGCTAATTCATCTCATCGCAAGCTGAAATTTGGCCTGTCTCAGCTTAGAGCACTTTCAGGGCTCTAATTTCACTGGCAAGAAAAGGTGTGATGTTCTCGTGCTGGCTACTGAGGATCCCCAGAGTAGTACAGTATGCTCCAGGCTTGCTGTATCCCATGTCACCCTGGGTTTCTCCACCCTCCTGTGAACACTGGGGCTGCCTGCACTAGCACAGATGTTCCTGAGACGCTCACATTCCTGTTGGATCATGGGAGTACTGTTAAAGGGGTTTAGTGAGGGGTAGGTTAGGTTGTGTGAAGATTTGGGATAACAGTGTGACAGGAACAGGGGCTTGGCCATGGGGAATTTCCAAGAGGAAACTGCAGTTCATAGTGAATTGCCCTTCAGCTATACCGGCGGAGAAAACCAAATTCATGAAGCCGGTCATCCACACTGTGGTTTAGAGAAAGGAATGCTGTGTGTGCTGGCAGATAAATACCTGCACATTAACACGTGGTGTAATGGTACGCTGCTGAGGTCTGCATGACCCCGTGGTGCTGAGTAGCATAGTCTGCTTGATAACCTGAGCAGTAAGAAGCATCCCTGGGCAGCCCGCTGCTGGCTGGGAGGGACGGAGCAGGCCCGGCAGATCTCCATGAGAAGCGCCACTCACGCGGCAGGGAGATCGGAGCAGGCCGAGTCTGCGGTTCACATCTCTTTGTCAATGGCATCCAGCCCCTGGCCTTGGGAACTGACTGGCGGCAGTTTGCAAATGTATGTGCTTGGCTGGGAGCCTGCCGCTGCCTTTGTCCTCACGGCGCAGGGGGGCTAATAGGGAAGCCGGAGCGTGTCATCTCTGACTGCCACAGCTTCCAAGCAGTAACATGATGGGCAACTTTTCAGACAATATCCAACATGAACATTCAAGGCTGAGCCTATTCTTCTTCTAGACACTGGTACTGACTGATTCCACATGCTGTTTTCCAGACTCGGTTGCTGTAACAAGCTAGAGTCCTGAATGTGGACCATCACCTTCCTGCTGGAAAGGCCCAGGGAATCAGGGAATCCAAAGGGGTTGAAACCATTTGTGTTGTTAAAAGCTCACGCCTCTGGACGTTATGTATAATGCTGTAGATGCAAAGTAACAAGGCATTTGCAAGGAGTTTCATACAACATACACAGAATTATTTGTATTTTTTTCATTCTGTCTTGCAAACCCTTTTCCTAGTACTTAAAAGCAAATTGCATGGGTGTGTACGCATTTGCACCATGTGTGAAGGTGAATTAATTACACTGCAGACTGCTTGAGATGGGAGTGATTATTGGCAGAGGAAAAGCACACCATCTCTTCACTCATGGGGAAATTTGAATCAGACAGCAGTAATGAAAAATTTTCTGGAGCTTCCATTGAACTTGAAGCTTGAAGTGAGAACTTTTGTTTTTTTCTGGAAAGAGCAGAGGCTAATTCTTCTGAGGTTTGCCAACGGGCAAAGACAATGATTAGAAAGGCCTTGTTCCTCTCATATTTGATAACGGATCCCTCTGGTTCGAGGTAGTCAAGCTTCAGTATTGCTGCTGCCTACCACTGTTCTCTCTCCTCTTCCAAACCATGAGCTGATGGATTGGATGTTGTGGAGCAAGGCAAATGGAAACCTTTATAAAGAAACAGCAGGGGCTGGACACTTATGGATGAGGTATATTGAGAATTACATCTAGTCTGATGAGTGCATGACAGCCTTGACTGACCTGTACTGGTGATGGTCCTGCTTTGAGTGGGAGATTGGATGAAATGACCTCTGGGAATCCCTTAAAACCAACACAGCTCCTGTCCAGGAGTCCTGAACTGGTAGAAGCACGTGTTGTCTACATCTACAATAAGGTACAACTCCCCTAAAATTATGCTGAGTTTGGTGTTCTCTTACTGTTTCCCTCT
This sequence comes from Bambusicola thoracicus, assembly GCA_002909625.1. Lineage (NCBI taxonomy): Eukaryota > Metazoa > Chordata > Aves > Galliformes > Phasianidae > Bambusicola > Bambusicola thoracicus. The sequence goes on from PPHD01016410.1 coordinate 4,282, forward strand.
TGCTAAAACTACCTTAGGACAGTTTATGTCCTAATGCTCAGCCAGCTGGGAAGGCTTTCCCTACGTCTGTCCTTCAGCCTCCAGAAATGTCTACTGAGGAAGTGGCAGTGGAGAAAAGCTTGAATTTCACAATTACTTCTTTAGAAAAATAGAGGCTGCAATCTCAAGCCCGTGCCTGTAAGTGCTGCCAGGTGACTGTGAAAGGACAGACATTTTTTGGTACTCCAGTTACAACTCTGATTTCTTTTGCCAGAAAAACAGTAGTGGTAACATTTGATTTGCAAATCTGGCATACAGGCACCAGCCCAGTTGAAAACAATCAACAGAAGCCATTTCCTCAGTGCAAGTAAATATACTGACATGTGTTGACAATAAACTGATTTTGTGTACTTTTGGAAAGACAGAGAGCATCCCATGTTTTAACTGCTTAACTCCTCTAAAAGACTATATGGGAAAATATCTTTCACAGGCTATAGAAGGCTGTTCATCTTTCATATCTCTGGAGTAGTCATGATTTCCTCTAATTATAATAATACAATTTTTACGGACTATTCGTGCTATACTGAGCATGACAATAATATATTAAAAAGTGTGCATAAAGCATATGCTTTAAGATATGTGGTGGAGTTAGGATTGTTAAATAATATTTTTTTAACCTGTTACTTCCATTATTTCCACTTAAAATACATAAATTGTTAGTAACGGTTTGGAAACCATTTGCCACCTTTGTTTTAAGGCATTCATGTCTTGCTGAATGAATAAACAGCAAAACTATCCTTTTACTATTGTCAACAATTAAAAATAAGAGACTTTGTAATAGTTGAGGCTCCAACTCAGCAAGACCCTAAATTCAGTTCCACCACTCTTCCTCTGAGACACATTCATGGGTGGGCAAGCACTGGGGTGCTGCATGAATGTGAAGCACCTGCCTCACCCAGTCCTCTGGGCAGTCCCAGGTGGGCATCCATGCCAGCAGGGAGGGCTCCCGCAGTGCTTTCCCTGTCACCTTCCCTGGGCTCCTTTTATAGCTTTGAGGAATCATCAAATTAGGTGCAGACTTGTCTGACAGATTTAGGAAGCAGACCCTGAGAATGTCGCTTGTGCTTAGTGGGCTTTCTGGCACGGAGCAGAACAAGGAAAGGCTTCTGGATCCTGCCCAGGTCTCTGCTGGAGCTTCACAAGCCACATGGTGCTGCAAAGGAAGCAGAGGCTGCAGACCCTTCCACCGGCACTCACCCGTCAGCATGAGGTTGTGGCAGCACATCTATATTAAGCAGAAATTGGAACAAATCCCTTAAATAGCTCTTCTTCTTTGTAGGGCCGTTGTGCCTGCATGCCTTTGGGTTCCCAGCTGCTTAGGTGGAGTGAGAATAGCAGTGAGTTCTGCGAAGAGATACGTTGCTGTAACTGAAATGCTCACTTCTAGTTTTGGGCAGCATTTAAGGGCAAGGGAAGCAGACTGAGCATGTGTGTTATCTGAGATGGGGAGTCTCTCTGCAGATAGCGAGCCATCCTAGCTCCATAGTGATCATTAGCCGTTTCCTGACAAGCAGGTTTTTCAGTATCTCCCAGCACCTCACTCCTGCTCCCATCAGCACTGCAGCTTTGTCAGGGGCTCTTTTCTATGGCAGTGTGGTGGTATTTCCCTCTTCTCTGCTCCAAAGAATAGAAAAATTACTCAGTACGATACAACAGGTTTTTACCCACTTTCACGTTTGTAGACTTGTGCATTTACAGTCTGGCTTAGAACATGAACATTATAACCCCCTGGTGAAATTCTCACTCGCAAAAGGGATGCAGTCCTGGGATAGCTGCTCGCCGCAGTTGTCACTGCCTGGCAAAGAGCAATGCGCGCAGTGCTGCTGCGCTTGGATGCACTTGCAGAGACAAAGACCGGGTGTCAGCCTCTGCCTGGGAAGTCAGAGACTTGGTGGCTCTTGTGCTGGAGAGGTGAGTTTAAATAAAAACAGCATTTCCAACGCGGGCTCTTCATAAAGAGATCAGCGTCATGGCAGCTGATGACACCACTGCATGCAGGGTTAGCAGTGACACGCTGACACCTTACGAAGATTTTTCCTCATTTCCTTAATTGCTGCCAACATAAGCAGCCAAATCTGCACCCGTTGTAATTGAATTTACACCATTAGCTGCTAGTATTGCCTGGAAATGTTTGTGGACGGAAACAGGCACTGAGTGTGCAGGCGGGCTGTTTGCTAAAGGCATTAATGCACTAATTAATGAAGTGCCAGTGCACCTATTTAGCACTACTTTGCTAACACTGCGTTTAAGCCTGGGCTTCAGCTGTTTGATGTCGAGGATGCTGCTAACACCGCGCCGGACTGCCACATAAAGCTGCAGCGAGCCACTCTGCATTGCTTTCTCGGAGCAATGGCTTCGCATGAGCTGCTGCCCTTGTGAGACTGAGAGGCATCTCCGTAGCACCAGGATGTGAGGAGCATCTCATCTTCAAAAATTTGGATCCACATCATTTTCATCAGTGCTTTACAAATTAGTTAGAACAGGTGTTGTGCTGCACAACTGAGTTTAAATGTCTCTTCCCCTCCTTTTTAGGTCATTTCAGTCAAAATTAGCACAGTCTTATACTGAACTTTTTGAAGAGTAAAATTGAAAGAGGAAATATCTCCATTTTCCTGAAGGAGTCTCAGGTAACGGTATGGCTGCGGATAAATATAGGGAAAATCCTATATAAAATATTCCAGCTTTCACTGTTTGCACTTTGTTCTGTCTAAAAAGGAAAGCAGTTACTGAAAAAGAGATTTGTCTTTTGCCAGCGCCCCCACATTTCAGAATCGACTGTCATTGGAATTAGCTGTAGAAAAAGCAAAAGTTGAGCCGCCTCTCATTTCAAGATGCCTGCGCAGAAGTTCCTCGGTGAAGAGAAAGAATAAAAGTGCCTTTGAAGCCCCAGGCTGAGGGGAATAATGGTACCGCGTCGTCTCTAAGGCTCTGCCCCAGAGATTACGCTTTAATTTAGGGCAGCTTCGCAGGGCGTACTCCCTCTCATCTCGCCGGGTACCTCCTTAAAAACACCCATTTTGCCTCATTTACTGCCCTCTGCAAATTGCCATGTACTCGATGAGGGCACTTTTCCCCAGCGCAGCCCTGACCTGCGGCAGCAGAAGAGCGCGGTGCGTGCAGCCTGCTTACAAACAGGGAGCAGGGTGCAAGCAGTCCAAGAGTCAGCAGCTGCACACTTTCTGCACGCGTTCAAATGGAAAGCACTTCATGAAATACATAATTTGCCCGGATGTTTTCAGAGTATTTGTGCATTATTTTCGCCCGCATCTGCCAGAAAAATCATCAGCTTCGATGTTGTATTGTTTCACCGAGAAAGCCTCAGTTAGAAGCAATTAAAATATTTCTCTGCTTTGCTGCAAAGCTGAGGGGCAAAATTATCTCCTGGATGTACAGACAACACAGCAGAGTTTGGTATGGTAAACCCAGGGTACGACAGCCATTGCAGTCAAATAGAAATCCCATTATTTTTTGCAAAAAGAAGCGGAGCTGTTAATAGAAATTCAGTTCTAATTTCTCAGAGCTCTTATTAAGCAAATAAGCATGCTAACAACACCAGTTTGGGTGAGGATTTAGCACAGCCTTGTTTTTATAAACCAAACAGGCAAAATAAGCCATACGTTTGTATTTCTGTAAGCACCTAACTTTCCCAAGTTGCATTTGCAGTTGCTTTAGCCCCTCCGGCAGACACATTTAATGTTACCCATGCTCCATCTCAAACGATGCAAATGACTTTGCAGAGCTATTTGCAAAGCACACGAAACATCGCAAGCGATGCAGTGTTATCCGCGTGCAGCTTTACTGTGAATATGATTGAATTCTTTGCAGCACAAGAAAGCAACTAGTTATTTTACTGTGCCAGAAGATTGGTAACTATTTATTTACACATTTATTATTTGCTCCACTCTGAGAATAAAGAATGAGCCTGAACTACAAAAGCTGAGCCTGCATGAAGGCCCATCAGTCTCTCCACACTTCTGCTGTCAACCCTATTATAGGGGAAACATTATTCAAACTGCAGGCTCCAAACTCCCAGGTAACTAGAGACAGCAGGAAGCTCTGTTTGATATCAAGTATATTCTTTATCAACCTTTTTGTTGTGATGGGAAGAAATGATCGAACTTTACTTTCATCTTGCTCTGTCCTCACATCACCCAGTAGGTGAATTGCTTTATTGGTGAGCCTTGGCCAAAAGCTCTTTGATATACGCTGCCCTTTGCAGCCATAAATTTTCCATCTTTCAGACAAGGTTTGAGACTTTCCCTGTCCTGCTATTCTATCCCTAAGCGATTAGATGCTCTTTTCAGAATGAAAGATGAGCCTTCACGGCAACTCTTGGCCCTCTCCTAGGTACCATAAAATAGCCATAATTTGATTTTCCTAGCACTGATCAAAGTTGTGGGTTTCAGACCAAGACTTATCACCTGCAGGCAGGCTGGTGCTGCGCCTTGCACCAGCACAGCTGCGGCACAGAGGGCAGCGAGCTCACGCTGGAGGCACAGCCGAGCAGAGCAGTGGAGACAAATACTGGGGTGTGCTGGGCATGGACCCACACTCATAGGATGCACCAAGCCTGGCCAGCCCTGGCATGGGGAGCTGACGGAGGTACCTGATGAACTACTACACCATGTGTTTTTTGCTGGTATTTGAAGTGACCACAGGCAAGGATCTGCACCCAGTTCTTAATTCTGTGGCAAACAGATGGGAGGCCTGGTGATCCCAAGCTACACACAGGACTGTGAGGAAAAGGTCCTCAGTGCTGGCATAAGCTTGCCATGTGGCCGCAAGCAAGCCACGTGAAAAACCCTCACGCTTCTCCAGATCTTCAAAAGCGACAGTGTGAGCTTTGTCAGTCCCAGCACTCCTCTCTCTGACTGTGAAATTGGGAATGTAACTGATCACTTCCACCCGCACTGCAAGGAAGGGGTGCACTGGCAGTGCTGGCATGGGAGCAGTCCGCGTTGACACAGCACTATGGGCACACCAGGCGCTGCTGAGGGTTATTTCCCAGGGACATCGTGAGAGGAGCCAGCTAAGAGCTGGCGGCGTCCTGCCTTCACAATTAGATGTCTGCGGTTTAATAGAGACAGCTGGGGAATTCTTTATTTATTTCTCTCCTGGAAAAGACTGATGAAAGCAATTTTTCTCAGTTTGGCCAAAACATTTCTTTGACAGCTTTTGAGTTTTCATTAAAAATGAAAACAAAAAATGTTGTTGCTTGAAAACAGCGTGAAAGCATTTTGGATAGCAGTAATCGTAATGTAGGAGCATTTCAGCTCAAACGGGAGTTTTGAAAGAAGGTGGTAGGCCAAGCGCAACCACTTTAACCCCAGACTCCCATGAGGTGGAGAACCCACCACTGTGGCTTAGTATTCGGGCTGCCATTTTATTTCTCTGCAGTTTCACCTTCACAGTGATTTGGTGGAGAACTACAAGCAAAAATGAGCAAACTGGAAGGCCCTGAGTGAGGCCACATGCTATTCCCGAGTCACAGTGCCTGCCAGCTCTCTGTTGAGGATGCCAAGCTGGGAAGAGTTCAGTGAGCCAGAAATAAATATGTTCATATAGCCTGCACGCGAGAATGCAAGGATGACAGAGCACCTGATTCGCTGCCTCTGTGCTAGCAAAGGGTCCTTCTGGAGTGAGGATCACAAAGCCAGGCCTAACCTATTGGTGGGGAGGATGCCAGGCCTTCATGGCTAAGCATGGTCTTCAGTGGTGTCATCCAGATGGTGCTCTGAAATGGTGTCAGTTTTCAGAAATACAAAACCTGCACACTTAGGGAAGGTCAGTTAATTGGAAACACTGAGCCAATTGTGCCTCGACTACCCACACCTGAGGTGGCTACTGCTTTTCAATGGAAGGACGGGTTCTTCCATGTACAGCTCCAACAGCTGACAGCTTTCATGTCCATGTTGCTCATTTAACTGATGTATGGATGCTCACACTGCCCCACTTCAGATGCTCCTTTCCCCAATCCCTATTGCCACCTCAGCTTCCCTGAAAATACGGATCATGCCCTCTGTCCCCATGAGATGCCAGTGTCCTGTCAAAATTTACCTATTACTTGATTATTCATTTCTGAACGGTAAACAGATGGGAATTGTCATTCACCACTTAGAAGCCAGAATATCAGAAAAGAGTGGATGAATGGAGGTCGTTGTGCATTACTTCGAGCATGCACCTTGAGAAAGTCAAAGCAGTGTCCTCTTCAGCACACACTCAAAGCGGTATTCAAAGGTGACGAAGGAGGCTGTTGCATTAGTAGCATGTGGTTTTTTTGTAGCAGATGTGGCTCTGATTTGGGTTCAAACTGGTCCAGCTAATAGCTGATGGAAACAGAGTGAGCCCACATGACTGCCCAGCCAACACCACCATTCCTGGGATGTAGGAGCTTCCCAGTAGGCTGGCTGTTGGGATCGGTCATGCCGAGGGGCGTAGGGAGGCCAGAAGCAGCGGGCTGTCCAGTGCCAGCAGCACTCGGGCTGGACGGCTCCAGCCAGAGCCCTCAAGAATGGAGAGGGTTCTTCAAAAGGAGAACAACCTTCGACCCCCAGTCATCATTTTGGCCATCAGGTCAACAGTTGTTCCACAGAACATCGGCAATTGTCTTTCTCCTTGTGTCAGGAGGCTCTTGAAACATTATATGAGGATAATTAAGTGGTGAATAAGGGTCAGCGTGGACAAATAAATCAAACTGATAGTTTGAACACAGACTGATTGAGCAAAAACAAGAAATTCTGCCATGCCTGTTAGCGCTGCTCTTGATGTTAACTGACTTTGTTAACATTACATCCAAAGGCAGCAAGTGGGAAAGCTTTGTGAGGAATCAAAAGCTGAGCAAAGAGACATGGGCTTTAATTGTTCAGCTTTATTTTTGAAATAAAGACATGCAGTGCATCAATTTAGCTGACTTTAATGGACCACAAAACTGAACCTATTCTTTAAAATGCTAATTAAGTTTGAAGATTCGTGCCTCTCGCAGAACGGGGATGCAAAAAATGCCAGTGCCACATTCAGACGTGTCAGAAGCTGTCGTACAGTCTCATTCAGAACAAGTGGGTAAAGCGCATAACATCGTGAGAGAGGAATGTGTGCCCAGAGCAGCATAGTCTATCCACGGAGGAGAAAACATCCAGGTAAATAACGTCTCTGTACGTACAGTGGCTTACAGAGGAATTCATCTTTGTATGTACTACAACATAGAATTGAGTTGAGATGTTAATATCGACACAGTATTGCAAACCTGCAAGGTGATGTGAATGAAAGCTTTGCACTCAGAACCACAAAACTAAAGGCAATTGACTTAAGGAGTAAGGGTGAAAAAGAGGCGGTCAGTCCTTGAAGCGCTCTCAGGGGTGTGCCCATTAGCGCACGTGTCTCTAAGAAAAAATGCAATTGAACATGAGATATAGCATTTAAATTCTACAGTTATCCTTAAAAAGAATAAGTGTTGGTAATAAGAAAATCACACTGATGTTTCAGGACTTTGCTTTAAAAAAACAAAGATCATCCCAACAAGCCCTCCTTGTATATTTAGTTCTCCAGCCACAGCAAATATCGTGTTTGCCTTTTGCTTCTGCTCTTCCCCCAGCAGCACACAGAAGGTGCAGGTGCTGTGCTTGTGCATGGAACCTCGGAGAAGGAATGCTTCTTGTGCTATGAGTGGCTGCCTGATTTTCTCAGCAGCTAGAGGTGCAGAGAATTGCACAGAAAGGTGATTGTAATGCAGCTTCTCCTAAATAGGACACCTTTAACAGAGCACTGAGCACAAACCATACCAGTTCTGACTTTTAGGACTGTATCCAGTATTTAAAGGAGGAAACTCATATTTCTACAGACGCTAGCAATTTTCTATTAAAAATGAATTGGTGTCCTTCTGCACTGCCACATTTTGTTTCATGCACACGGGTATTATATAAGGAAACAACTCAAACCGGTAACAAATTTTGGGATTAAAAATGATTGAAATAGAGTGATGCTTTCCTTCGTTTCGGTAATGCCAATCTCTAAAGCTGAGTTTGCAGCAAACATTAATGCTTCTGTTACTATTTTCTTTCTTCTTAGAAGATACTTTATGTGGCACGTTGCAGACACATAAAGTGTGTCCGTCCCAAGTATTTTACAGTCTTGTTCAGCCAAATTTGAAATAGGAGACCTGATATGCTGAAGTTCACTGCTTTTACATGGCTTGAGTCTGCTATTTTTGCGCTGCACATTATTATGTGATATCTTGGTATGCATTTATTTTTGTGCTGCAGGAACTTTCCTTCTGGCTGAGCTCCTACAAATTTATTATTGCTGGGCTTTCACACCATAGGATACGGCATTACTTCTTAAGCAGGATGCTGTGAATGCTTAAACATGGGGAGCTTGTCCTTGCAATTGGACTCTACAAAAGCGAGTTATAAGAGATAGATTTAATGATAAGCATGTAAAAAAAAAAATTCTATGGGAAATGTATCTGTGCACCCACATGAATTATGAGGGTTTGCCAAGAAAGGTGTAATGGATTATGGTGAAAGATGAAGGGGAGCCCACACCATATCCAATCAGCCTTTTACTTAAAGGTCAGGACATTCTGTCTGGGTCCACTTGAGTTTTTGATTCTGCCGTTTCACTATTCAGGGGCACAATGTAACTGTCAGTCTCAACAACGGTTCCTCGAGCCACTGGCTCCACTGCTCGCAGGGCACCACACAATATTTCACAGCCACAAAACAATTCACTGTCTGCATAGGCAAACCATATGATTTCCATGGGGAGCAATATTGACACACCCTACTGAGCGCTCTTAAGGGGACTCTTAAAAGAGTTACATCTTAAAAAAGAGAAGGAAAAAAAAAAAAGAAAAAGGCCTATGGTTTTACTATTCTTCTCTATGACTAAGTTACCAAATAGCATTTTAATGCTCTGTCTCCATGAGATGAAGTTAAATGCAAATAGTCTCTGTACCTCCTGTCCCCTCTCTCATTTCACCAAAGGGAGACAGCTTTACTGCTATGCAAAGGCTTTTTGGTCAGTAAGCAGTAGCATGACAGATAATAGGAAAAATTTAGCACGTGAATGATGGTCTGTTTGGATTTTCCCCAGTGAGTATTTACTGTGTTATATTACTCATTTTCAGCCTAGAGATAAATCCAGAGGCCGGTACGCATTTATCAGCGAGAAGGGCCCTGCTGATGGATCGTGCTGCTGTGGTTGCTCCCTTCCAAGTGCCTTACCTGCAGAAACATGCGAGCGCTGGGGGTTTGCTGTCAGCAGGAGAGCTGCTGCTCTGGGCTCAGGGGAGAGGAACCACAGCTGGGAGCAAAGGGATGGAAAGGAACCTGGAGACAGCTTCCCTCCAGATCCCTTCAGCTAGGCTTCTATTTCATTTTTTAAAGTCGTGTACCTTGCTCAGAACAGGTTCCAGAGCACATGAGCTGACCTGTCGGGTGACGAGCACCTCCAGGTGCCTGGACTCAGCCTGCATGCTGCCGCCTGGGCACGTTTTTGACCTTGAGGTGCTAATGCTGCAGTAGCTCTTCAGAAATGAATTTTATCTCATTGTTCCAGCAGCGCTCTTCAGCTCTATTCAGATGATGCAACCAATTGCAAAATGGCATCACCGGTGCCTCGCTCTGGCCCCTGGTTGCGTAGTAGACAACGCTCTGATCCTCATGGGGAAATGAGGGGTGCAGGCTGAGCTTGATGCCAGGCTTGCTGTCCCATGGGCCAGGCTGGCAGTGTCCCTGTAGCAGACTGCAGTGCTTGTGAGTGCCATGGAGGCATTTATTCCAAGAGCTTCACCTGGATGCTAGCTGTGGTACGTCAGGCCCATTTCTCCAGGTCCCAGAGCTGGGTCAGAGCAGCATGGGCTGAGCCTTCAGCAAAGTCCCAACCCACTGCGATAACCCCTCTGTCAGTGCTATGCTTGCCTATGGCTGAAAAGCTTCCCCTGCTGAACACAGGGGGTGAAACTGTCTGGCAGGTGGTGAGAGCCCAAGGGATCTCGGTTTGTTTTAAAAACACTGTGTTCTGATGATTCCAAAACAAATTACCATGGGGTTGGCTTCTCCTTTCCCCCTCTTGTTAAAGCTCTATGTGAGTTCTCAGAATTTCCTGCTTTTGGGTTGTGGGTTTTGGTTTTTTTGTGTGTGTGTGTGCGTGTTTTTTTTGTTTTGGTTTGGTTTTTTGTTTTCTTTTTGGTGGAAAATTGTTGTAAAGCAGAAATTCTTCCTCCTGATGAGCTTCACTTACATTTCAGCCATCTGTTGCCTGGGCAGTCCCATCCAGGCTGGTGACGACATGATATAATGGTCCCTTCTGGCTCCCAAATATTTGAAACTGGTGCGGCAGGACCCTGCTCAGCAGCAAGAGCAGGACACACAAATGGACCAAGTGCCACTGCTGCTCCCCTCGTTGTGCTGGCCTGCTGCTGGCTGGCACACACTGACCCACTTCATCACCTTGCTTTGAGATGTGTTTGGTGATGCTTTTGCTTTTCACAAACTACTTGTCATGGAGCAACTGGATCCCTAAAGCTTGCAGACACAAATCTGTGCTAATTACCTGCAGATTCTTTCTTCCAGTGTCCACCCATCTGCTGTGGATTCTACAGGGAACCCTGCCTTCGTTCCCTTTGGAAAGGGTTTGACATGAAGGGAGCTCTGCACTTACTGTGCACTGATTTCCAGGTGAGGAGTACTCAGTTTATAATAGGCATGTTCATTTTCCTCTTCAAGGCATGAAGGAATGCCAAAGTTAGCCTGATTTTGCCAGCAGGTTTCCACCAGTATGGCAAAAAAAGTCCCTGAGAGCCCCCAGGGCTGGCAGCTCTGCTGGATGCACAGAATCCAAACCTAAACCTACTTCTCTCCTCGGCCTGTGCAAGTTCTGCACCGAGAATGGGGATAAAGCATCACTAAATCTTTCTGCTCAATTCAATCAAGTCTATCAGCCATTTAAAAGGGGAACTTAAGGTTCATGTGCTGCTGCCAGGTGGAGAGTGCACAGCCCATGGCTGGATAGAGCCCTTGATTTGATTGCATCCAGCCCACTGTCAGGTGTCAGGAACCCCTACAGTGACCACTGCCAGAACAATGCAAGCTAGGTTGGTCCACAGGCTGCTCTAAATTTACCCTGGAGCTGGAAGTCAGCAGGTCTTGGACATGAGTAGAAACTCTGAAGTCTGTCATAACTTTCCATCACCTGTCTTTTCCCACTGTGTATAACTTGACCAGAGCAGAAAAACTTGCCTTACCATGCAGTCGTCCAGG
>PPHD01016411.1:0-15578 GCA_002909625.1 Bambusicola thoracicus
CTGCAAATCAGACCAATCTGGAGTATCTCTCTGCAGTAAGATTCAACTGACAGCCTCCCCAGTGAATCGTGCCCATATATTTTCACTTTTTTTCCTCTTAAGAGTCATCCTATGTATAACAGATAGTCTATATGCACCCTGAAAAAAGAATCAGAACTATAAATAGCATGTAGCAGTGCCCTAATAGTGGTAATGATCTGATGAAGAGATTGTCAAATACGTCAATTATTCCCAAGGACATGGAATATGAATTTGGAAAAAAAATATATTGCATAAAAAAAACCATTTCCACAATGTGATTTGCAGCTCCTATAAACTTTAAAGAGAGAATCCAGCAGCATTTGCACAAGCTGTATGGATAGCTCTCTAGGCCAGGCACTTTCCTACTCTGTAAGCTGAAGTCAGTGTGTGCAATGAATTACCATCATCTGGAGTAGGCAGGCTTCCCTTCTCCTCTTCACTGGGTACAAGGAAAATTTGGTGATGTGAAGCCAGTTTTGGTTTTGCATCCACCCCAAAACCTTCTGGATAGCTATGACGAAAGAAAAGGGGAGCACATGAGGAAAGGAGACATAGAACAAACAAAGAACAAAATGAAAAAAAAAAATAGAGATATTTCCATACATCATCTTCTATCTGATCCATGTAGCAGGACAATATTCCCAGGCTCAGTGGCTTACAGCACCAATCAGATGACACTGCTGAATTTACAGGAAATGGGAACTAAATGACAGCCAGTCTGGCTTTCAAAGTCACAGAGCACTCATGAAGATCCTATGGATCAGTATATTATGTTCTACATGTCTTATCCCTGCAATCCTTGGTGTACTTATAACTACTATTTACCTCAATTAGCCAAAGCACAGGACTGTTCTGAGGTAGCCAGACTGCATCCACTTTTGCTGCATCTCTCCTGATCATCTTATATGCAACCTCTTTGCTCTAAATTTCTTCACAGGAGTTATCTCCCATTATGCAGTAAACACTGTATTGCCATATCCTAGAGCTGATCTGCTTACTTACTCATTCAGTTTACAAAAGCATTCAGCACACCAAAGCCACATATTTTAGCACCATGTTATTAGTATCACGTAGATATTATTACAATTAAGAATATTATGGCCAAAAAGAATTATAGTTGTTAGGATGTGGAGTATCAGAGAATTTCAGTAGGTAAAGAATACCAGGAATTTCAGCTAAGCAGTAAAACTCAAAGTAAATGTAACAAACTTCATAAAGCCACCAGACAATTTGTACATGGATCCAGAAATGCTATCAGCAGCTGGAGAATAAAAGATTCTTAAAATCCATATAAGTAAAATGGACCATGACAAAATCTACAGCAGTCTACAAAGAGACCCCACAAGGTCAGGAAGTTCATGAACTGAGAAGACTAGAGATTGATAGAATCAAGTAGGGAAGCATCACCTAGCATTTGCTCTGTTCTCTTCCTTCTCTAAGGGCCAGAATTAGACAATGTAGGATTCTGGGCCACCTAAATCTTTGTTCCGACCCAGTACAGGCACTTGTAACACACTATATTATTTCAGCTGTAAGCAGGCACCACAGCAAGATGTCCCCTTTTGTACTCACTCCTATATATGATAGCACAGTTAAGTAGACATCATACTGAGACAAACATGTGTACCTGCCAGAATTCAGTTGGCAAAGGCAGTACATTAGGCAGATAATGAAATTATTACTTGAGTTGTAAGTTGCAAAAATAATGTCCCACTGCTCCTGTAGAACACTGAGAGTATTCAGGACATTAAACTGTTCTGGAAGTGACTGTTGTGGTCTGGACAGGCAGTAGAGAATGGCTCTGTTTAAACAACTGTACATGGTACTTAGGAAAACATCCTTCTGAGAAACAGGGGCTTCTAAGACCTGTGAAAATAAGAAAACAGTGTACTTGGCTTGTTCAAAGAACTCCCATCACCAAGGATCCATTCTTTTCACTTCTTTTAATTGTTCTAATATTATTACAGGACTATTCCCCCAGACCACCTGTTAGGTACAAGCTCACTCTTCCTGTAGTTCCATGGAAGTCTCTTGAATTGTGGAAGAGTAACTTCTCTCATGCAGTAACACACACATAGGCAACAGACAGTGGCACAGGGAGAAGAGCTAACAGTCTATCTCTGGTTGTCATTTACAGCCACAGTGAGCTCATACAAGAAAAGAGGAATAATAATAAGCAGATTGCAGCCATCTTCTTGATAATTGTGGTATCACCACCACAGCAATAAACAAAATGTTGGCAGTGGTTTGATAAAGTCTTACATACGACTCACCCTTGTAATCTGCTTGACAATGAAGAGCAGGATTTGCTTGGAGTCTGCGGCAAACATTTTGCTGTTGATTTTCTCAATCAGCTTCTGAGCAAGATAAGTAACATTCATCATGGATACAGATGCAGCTGATTCTGAAGAGCTATGAGGATCACTATTCCCTGAAGAGGATAGAAGAGGGTTGATTATCCCAAAACATGCTGAAATTAAAGTATGTGGTGTGAGATCTGAGAGCTGAATCTTAACAGATTGATGTCAATAACTCAGATCTGGGACATGTCTAAGAAAACTTTATGTCTAGCAGAATTAGACTGGGAGGGACTGCTCCATCCAAAGGGCAGAATCAATCCCACTAAAATACTGTCATGAAGAACTGGCCACCAATGATTCCACAAGTAGAGCAGCAACAACTAAGTTAACCAGGGTTGTTTCCAGAAGCACTCAAGGAATACCTACGTTTATTTCTCATAAAGTACTCCATTCTAATGTTCAGAATCTGTTCTCAAAGTAATTGAGTAACACAATAAAACTACAGTAATTTATGCAATCTGGTATGTGGCAGGTTTAAATATATAGACCAGATTGTTGAACTGAGTCCTACGTATTGTTTCTAAGCCTGCCTAATTGTTACAGCTAAATAACAAATGTCAGCTAACTAATGATCTGCATCTCACCACTCACCTCTTGGTCTTGTTTTCCCTTCGCCTTGGCTGATAACATGGAAGACATCCATAGCAGAAAGCAAGACTTTTGTCTGAAAATGTCTCTTCTGCTCACTGGTGGCATCCTCTGGAGAAGCCTGTATAGTCACCATGTACAAATTACTACAGCAGAAAAACACCCAGAAAATTAGACTCTGAAAATTCATTTTCAGCTTTTATTCAAAGGCCTTTGATTTCACTAGATCTTTAGTAGTTTGGTATAAGTTTTGCTCACAGCCATGAGACGAGGTTCCAAGTGAAGGAGCATAACCTGAGATAGTATAGATTGCCAAACATCTCCCTTAACCCCTTTGGCACTGCTTTAAAAAGATATGGAGAAAAACAACACAAAAAGAAAAATAACTCTATTTCACTTCTGTGCTTTAATCCTTGGTGAGGTCATATGAAAAGCTGATGCACAGTGACAAGTTATCTTTGGCATCATATTCACAGAGAACGCAAACACAGAAAACAGGCATACAAAGGCAAAATAGCTCTCATAGAAAGCCTGTCAAAAGTACATGCCTGTATAGTTAACAGACAAGAACTGTAACAACAGACCCTCATACCCTAGCTGGGAGAACAGAACATCTTACACAGGTCAATACTCTAATAGAGAGCCAGCACAGTGCCCTTCTGCATACTGAGCACAAGCAAAGTTTTGCACAAGGGTAGAATGGAGGCTCACAGGTGGTTCCCAAGAAGTTTTGTCCTCAGTGAATCTGGGCTATTGACAATTGGCTGATCAAATCTTTCCAGTGCTCTGAGTGATTGGAATTCATAACCAAGGTTCAACAGTTACAGATTTTATCATTTTTAAAAGGGAGGAAAGACAGTTGAATTTGGGTTATTTGGGCACTGACAAAAATTATCATCTAAAAAAAAACAGTATACAGGAATGCTTCAGTAAAATCTCTCTTTCTCAGAATTCAAGGGGTGGTTCTAATGATACGTAGACATTACTAAGGGAAAATTTCCATGCTTTGCTTTAATGTTAGTTTTTTCCTGAAAAATGCATTTGCTGTTGTCTACAGGTAGTATTCTTAGTTCACATGAATGCAGAGTAGGTAGAAAAGAAGTCTCTTCCTTGCAGATAAGGTTGGAATTTCATTAAGTATGTTGTCCAGATCTGCCTGGAAGCTATGCATGCAAAGAGCTGCGATCCAGCCTTGTCCTAGGATGCTGACATTGCTCTCTGAACACACCTCTTCATCACTCTTAGCCCTTCACTAGGCCACTAGCACATTAATTGCCTCCTGTCCTTCTACCCCTAGTGCAAAGCAAAGCAGCAAAGCCTGAGGAGTACAAAAGAAACCTCAAGTAGCAGCTCAAGTGGATGTCCTTGTTTGTTTGCTGGGATGTTGAGAAGACTGTCCATCAGGAAGACGTGCAAGAAATCCCACACTTGTTTCTTGGCAGGATGTGGCAGGAGTGGGAGAGAAGAAGAATCAGAGCAGCCTTTCCCTTCAGCAATTGCTGGACCATCAGGGGTCAAAAGACCTTCAGAACCTCCCTGTAGACATGGATGAACAAGAAAAGGATTTTAATTTATAGCCTTCTTTGAAGCTTATTTTTCATAGCAACACATTTCTGAAGGGTTTGTGCTGCCTCACATCCACATACCTTGGGTGGTTCAGAATGGAAGGCAACCATAGCTAAAGTTTTCAAGAAGTCAGGACAGTGCCACACCGGATCCTGAGTATAACTGTGATAGATCAAGCACAGAAATTGTATAACATTCCCTGGATAGATAATCTCCCAGGAGGCTTCTGCACCTGCAATGGGCTGAACACAAACATGCATCTGTTCAAGACACCATTCCACACTCAGATAAAGCTTATCTTTCCTCCTTTACAGGTATCCCTAAGCAGATAAGCAAACACACCATTACCACAGGGAAGCCAGAAAAGGTATAAATACCTAACTCCCAGCTTGCAGACTGAAGAACTACCTAATCAGAAGGATTACATATCTTGATCATGAAGAATGAGCAAAATGAGAGGTGCTGTTCAGAATTCTTAAATATGTACATTTGATGATGTGGTAACATTTTGAAGCCCATACTCACAGTTAGGCTCAGAACTGCTCTGAACCTCTAACACTCACATAGTTAATTCACTATGCCATTCACATTATACGTTCCTTACTACAGGAGTCTTACCTTGTCCACAGTGACTCTAACCATTTCTAGCAGTAAAACAGCTGCCTCTGCACACAACCCATTTTTGAGGACGTTCTCTGTAGCATGCTGCTGCAAGATCCACTGCAACATAGAGTCAAGATCTCCCTACAGCAGGAAGAGATATTTTAAGAAGGAATTGGATTTATGACACATCAAGAACACCTGCTCTAAGAAACAACACAAAAAAATATCAATTCACAACTGCACATCTAAAACTAAGGTACTGTCCCCTTCTGAAAGACATCTTTGGCATTATTTGTGGGGTGGAAAGCTTTATGCCTTCTCAGGACACAAGGAGAAAGTACCCAAATCTACTAATTGAGATTTCAGTGAGTCCTGTCAACAGAAGAACAGACAGGAAAACTTAACTGAATTGCCTTCTAACATTCATTAGTTAAAAGGTACCAAAAGATTTGAAGAAATTTGCTCAGAACACATTTCCTTAAATCAAACTTAACTTCATTCTTATAGTGTGGATGACTGATTTTAACTTCCACATAAACTAAATATGACAGGATTTACAAGAATGTTACCATACAGAAAGCCATAGAATGTCAAAGTAGTGAAGTTATAGCAGCTTCACGTTTGTCCACTACTTTTTTCTTACCTTGGCTGCTTCAGGTGGCTCACTGTGTGGAGTTGCCAGAAAGAGCCCTGCCACCAGCAAGTAGATCTCAGGGATGTGGACATGGTCAGTCAGACATTTTTGCAACACAGAAAACCCAAAAATCAAGATGGAGCCACTGTCAGGTACCAGAGGATGAGCTTTTAAATTATCTTTAAAGGAAAAGGAAAACAATCTGAGGAAGTGTTCTGTAGGAAAAGTCTACAAATGAATGCCATATTAGAAATAAGATTACTGACCCAACTTTATCCTCCTTTGTCTGTGCCCTAGGCCACTTAGAGCCCTGCTAGATCCCAACACTGAAGTTCACAAAACTACTTCAGACTAACAGGTAACAATTTTTTTCCCACTGCCACTTTCGTTACAGCAGACTGTCCCTGAATTCTTCCTCTTTTCTCTTTCCTCTTGCCTAACCATAGATCTATCCTTCCAGCTGGGAAGAAATTGATAAAACTACTTAGAAAAAAGGAAGTTGAAAAAACTTAAAGAGAAGGGCGTTCAGCACACAGTCTGATATTTGAATTCCTCAGAGGCTTGTGGGGTAGCTTGATTTTAAGCAAGAAAAAAAGTCACATCTGCAACTTCTCATCAGAAAAGCCAAAAACTCCAGTGCAACCAAACAGTAGTGCTTTCCACCTTTCACCAGAGAAGAGCTGAGGTACTAGAAAAAGCCTGCCCTGAAAAATAATGCTAGTTCTTTGTCTAGCCAGATTAGTGGGAATTCTGCCACTGAGTTTGATCAAGGGATTGTTTCAGGAGCATTAAGCCAACACATACATACCCATTAGAATACTCAACCCAGTAGTGCTTTTTTCCAACCAGTGCCCAGCCACTCTTCCCTCCTTGAACTTGTTCAGCAGCAAACGATTGTGTAGGAAGTACAGAAGCAGCTTGATTCCTAGCACAACTGTGCTAGAGTGCAGGTAGCTCTGCGTGAACAGCAGAAACCAGTCTGGCCCTAAAGCCAAGAAAACCTCTTCTTGTGCCCTGGAATAAACAGAGAAATTGAAGTACACGAAAAGAGATATGGTAAATAAAAATTTCCTCACTTTTAAAATCACCTCTAAGTAATTTAGACACCCAAAATTCCCTGGAAAATTTCTAATTAAAGTTTTGCCACCATACAGACTTATGAAGATTAAAGACACTTGCAGTTCAAGCCACTTCATTCTCACTAAATTCAACCTCTTTTTACAAAAAGTTTATTAGCATGTGGTTCCCTCTGAGAATGCATATTGATAACTGATACAAACTACATCAACTAAGTCTTTCAACCTAGGAGATTCAGAATTCCAGTTTAAATTTTGAAGTCCAGTGTAAGTTAACAAATGGAAATACACAGTTACAGCATCCAGCAATGTGAACTCCTCCTTTTACTTAAAGTACAGCTATAAGCACATGTTTATGACTGTGATACAGGGACTTAAGTAATTCCACGTTAGATTTTCACAGACAGTTGAGATTTTTCCAATTCTTGCAGTGAAGATACAGCAAACTCTGCATTCCTTTGAGACCTTTTTCAGAAAACTTGAAACTTTTTTTTGAAGGAGATCAATGCCAATCCCAGATAAATCACTGCCAAAACAATTCTGAATCCACTCTAATATTATTTGTGTGTCAGCATAATGGTATCATTGTGTTTTGTCATGATCAAACATCAAGAAAATGAAGTCTAGAGGAGTCACTCTTACCTCCCAAATTCTTTCTACTTACTCAGAGGACAGATGAATTTTGGCTGAACAAATTACATCTAACAGCATCTTCAGTAACTGATTTCGAAGCCAGATTGTCTTTCCAGATGTTTGGCTTAAGGCTACAAATATCAGAAAGTATTAAGAGTAATGAAGAAACAAAACATATTCCATTGCTTTGACGAACAACCTTGTTTGCGTTAGATTATCCCAATGGAAGTACTTCTAACAGTTCTTACAAAGTAAAATGATACTAACATCAGACTTTACACACAAGAATCTGTATAAAAACTAGAAATGACTACTGCTTACATTATAAAAGTTCTGTCTTTAGAGCTTCTTAAAACTCATCTGAACTACATGTTGAATAATAATCCATAGAAAGCAATCTCAAGTTAACTAGAGAGGAAAACATAAATAAGAAGTGAAATACATTTCCTAGCTGTCATGTCTATAGATACAAACTACAGTTACACTACAGTGCCTGCTTAATATATTGTTTAGAGGTGCAATAATCTGTATAGTCTAAACTGACAGATCACAGGCAAAGAGAGTCAGTTGTTTGGAAGCCTCTCCACGCATAGGAGACTTAAATGAATGGGTACATTTAGTAGGGGCAGAGCTCGGCATAATTATCTGCTACAAGTGTAGAAATCATTCATAGAAAATTCAGGCTGTCAAATGAAATTTTATTCCATCCAGTACGTTGGAAGCAAATTCAATTTAAGTGGCCTTCATTTCAGTGTGTATCTGTGAAATCCAATGTTATGTGTGGGGTCTGGACAAAGCAGTTAAAATACTGGTGGGCTTAGCAGAGAGGAGCATCCTGCTAGAGACCAGGCCTTCCTGGATAAATAGACTGCCACTCCGTTATTCTTCACACTGGGACTTCGTAACAATATTCCCCACAATTTTATGTCATGTGAGTGTAGTCTGTCCCTTAGTCATCTGAGCTGTGTCTCTTCCTGCCACTGGTGGCAGCAGCAGTATGTTAGTTACATTTAGAGTTCATCATGCTATAGGGAAGAGGAGATGTGGTCAGCCATCTATGAGAACATGCACCAAAGGTAGTTCCTCACCTTCACTGGGCATTTCAGCTGTACTGTCCAGACAAAGCTGTTTTTCATCCACGGAAGAGGGTTTCAAAGTGTAAACAAGAAACAAACCAATCCTTCCAGAGAAAGAAGGAAGCAGTTTTGGTCAGCAGAATCAAAACCATTCATCTAATTACTTTGAGATAGCATACATATCTTAATGTTCATTAACAATGAATGTTAATGATGACTGCTAGAAATTCTAATAGCTTCAAAAATACGCTTGAAATAGGAAGGTGAAAGTTTAAAACCTATGCAAATATCTTTTTTGTTTACTTCCTAATATAAATAATGCCTATTCTACTGTGAAAGTGTTTTTACCTCCTAATTGTAAAGATCTTTTACTCTAAGGATGCCAATACTGGGTTAAACACTGTTTACATAAAGCTGGAGACAGAGACAGACTCCGAACTTGGGACATTTGATATCATTGTCATTAGCACTTGGTTTCCAATTGTATAGTAGAAAGAAGAGAAACCCTTAGCAGCTACTCAGGAAGGATAACTGGCAACTTCTTTTCATCAGTAATTTGCCTTAACACATCATCTGGTTATACAAATGGATGTGACATACACATTTTGTGCAGGTGCATAACCTCTTGCCCATGATGATAAATGTGTTCCTTAAGAGATAAAATGTCATTTGTTCTGCAGGAGTGGTCCAACAGATAAGCGTAAAATCTGGGAGCAGCAGAAACCTCAGCACCTTTCAGTGCTATAGAGGGCCTGCTATAGTCTCTGTTCTCAGGCAGTATAAAGGATGATGACTATTTTTATCTACTTGCTCAACACCAACAGGCCTGACAACCAAATTACTATGGAATAACCATTAATGAGATTTTAAAAGAAAGTTTTATGCTCACTCCTTAGCATAAGACAAGTGTGATGTAATAAATCCATTACTCATACCTCTGGGGAAAAAAAAAAAAAACACAGGCCAAATCATACAGCCTAAGGCAGGAACATACATACAGACAATTTCACAAAAAAAAGGAGGGCTGGCAGTAAGCTCATGTTAGCTTACTCCACAGTAATGACTTGAGATACTTTTACCTTTCAATAGAGCTAATAGCTGACTGTAGAGACCACAGGTTTCACCAACTGTCTCTACAATTTACTTGCTCAAAGACAGAGCTTTAAAACAGCTGTCTTCTGTGCAGCGCATTTGCTTTGTGTTAAGTGGGAATATAAATAGGACCACTGTTTGCATTCTGTGGAAAGCAAACAAGTATTGAAACACTTTGCTTAATGAAATCCTGACTATCACATTTAGCTAACAAATTTAA
Source organism: Bambusicola thoracicus (assembly GCA_002909625.1). Lineage (NCBI taxonomy): Eukaryota > Metazoa > Chordata > Aves > Galliformes > Phasianidae > Bambusicola > Bambusicola thoracicus. The sequence goes on from PPHD01016411.1 coordinate 9,870, forward strand.
AACCAAGAAGTACAGTTACTGGTATACAAGACAAACCAATGTGATTAAGCACACAGACAAAATGGTCACGTTCCAATACTAAAGGGGTTGCAATACTTCAGGGGTAGGCTTTAATGAGGCCAAATATTAAGTACAGACTGTGTAGTCCCAGCCATAGCAGTAGGACTATGTGTAATCATTGTAAGGACTATCACTTGGCCTGTGAGTTACATAAATTTAAGCTTAAATAACACTGTTTTGAAGGTATAACTATCATTAATCAGTGGGGACATTGGAATTGCCAGAGATTTGGTCTCCTACCAAAGATGAGGCTAGAGAAATTCTATCAGATTTCTCTCCAACACTGGCAGGAGAACAGCTCATCTGCAAACGGAGAATGAACAATAGACTTGAATGTTACCTGAGAACATCCTTTGTGTTAAAGTATCCTTGCAACAGGTGAGATAGAATAGAACAGACCACAGTGATTCTGGAGTTACTGATTTCAGGATCATTGAAGAGAAAAATGAGCTTGGGTACCATTTGCACCCGGTGGGCAACTTCAGCATTCTGACATCCAACTCTGCATAAAAGCACAGAGACTATTAAAAGCTTTTACTGGAAAGAACAAGATTTGCTGCGTTTCAGCTAAAGGGATTCTCAGGTTGCATTGATATTTTGCACCTTTGGCTTCTGATTCTGCCTTGGCAACCAATCAAACATTGTCAGACAAATTGAATATGTGTCAACAATGGAGATCTAAAGACTTCTTTGTGTGTTTTCCACCTTTGCATCTGCCCTCTCCCCAGGAAACTGCTGCATTTCAGTGAGTTCAAAGAAAATAGTATCGACTTTTCAAGCAGTGAGTTGGTGGTAATAAATGCTGTTCTTGTAAAACTCAGTAAGGGACATCAAATAGTTCTGCAGAGAGCTTTCTGATGCCAAAGTGAATGAACGTAGCATCCTGCTCTACTCACAGTCCCTCTGCATTGCTGCATCTCTTCAGATACATTTAACTCTAGTGAACTGGTTAAGAAAATATACTACTTAAAAAAAAAAAGAACATTGTCCTAGTTGCATTCTGGCTTTGAACACATCAACATATCACTTCTCCCCTCCTTTTTTTTTTTTAAATAAATTCCACACACTATCAAATATTCAGATGCCTCTCCCTAGCATATGCTTCAACTTTTATCACACACTCACAGTTCCATACAGACCAAGGTCAAAGAACTTCCTAGTCTGGTCTTGCTGTCATGTCTGATCAAATCACCAACTCCACACCTGAAGCTTCAGACCAGTACAGATGAATCATTCACTCTGAGAATCCAATCATTCCAGCTAGGATAGGGCCCTCCACATCAGTCTCTCAGTCTCAGCCACATGCTTCTGGTTTAGATACTAGCTGTGTACCTGGAACACTGCAAGATCTCCACAAGATGTGCAAAAAGGGTAAGGTCAAGATTTTCTGGTGCTTTCATCCAAAGCTGAAAGATAAAGGAAAACAGGGATTTTACTATTGTGATCAACTGACAGTAATCTGTGGCAGAGGAAGAGTAATAAGTGGTTCAGAGAGGATAACCTCGAACTACTAATCTCTGACTGACAGTGTGCAGAATTGTTTATTATTATGCATGTGTACAAAGATTAAAAAGTAAAAACTACAAATAATATTCTCAGCATTGTATGAATGGTTTCTGCAGTTTGTTAAGGAGACACAGCAGAGTAACAGGTATATTTTTGGTGGCAAAGAAAGAAGTGAAAAGGAAAGGATGCCTAAAAAGTACATCCACTTGCAGGGAACAATTTACTTATAGGAGGAGCAGGAAAATCACAGCGCTCTTCTGGGGAATAAAAGAGCTAAAACCAAGCCATATCTGGCAATAAAAAGAAGCTATCAAATACTACAAATGAAGGGATATTTTATTTCTGACAATAACTTCCTGCCATGTTGTGCCATACAGATATTGCTTGGAGAAGGAAGCCAGGAAGGTGGAGAGGGGTAGTGTTTGATCTCCCTGCAGGGATATAAAATAAGGTGAAGCAGAAAGCCTCAGACTTCTGCTCACCAAGGCAAGCTATTTCCACCCAGGCACTGGAAAATCTACCCCAGTGGAAAGAGTTCCTGCTTCTGAGACAGCCTTGTGAGGTGCAGGCCCTCAGGCTCTGCAGAAACACTCCAGAAACAGCACCAGGGTACGGACAGGGAGCGAAATACCATCACACCACTACATGCCAGATATTGGATTAAGAAGGTACAATGAGCAAACTAAACCTTATACTATAAAGGCACCTTTATTAAAGTCAAACCCACAGTTTTACCTCAAAGTTGCAGAGAATGTACTGGAATGCATTACAATTCTTGATGACTGAAGACCCAAAACCAAGTTCAGCCGTGCCCACCAGGGAAAACATTAACTGTAAAATCCTGTTGTTTAACAGCTGTGTTTTCCTCTTTAATAGATATGTCAGCAACTGGAAAAAAAATGTCACATATTTGCTGAACACACAACTGTAACACTATTTTTAAATCCAAGTCAAATACAGCATTTATCTGACTGTGGCAGTCATACATGTGTTCATATAACATGCATCATGTATGTACCTGCATAAGCATCATGAAGAAAGTAAAGATTTGAGTTTAGACAAACTCATGTGGTAAGTGAGAAGTTAAATTTTTGAAGGTGTTTGATAATTGTGCCATTGAGTAAGCACACAGTATATACCATACTATGTTGAAATGATTTATGAAGAGCAGTGTACAAATTGTAAATAGCCGTTTACAATAAGTCATTTCAAATAATCACAGTAGGTTTTCTACTCTGTTCTTTAAGTTGCTTGCAAAGTTTGCTAGTTAAAATTATACTAACCTCTCCAAATGTAAGACTTTTTTGTGAAACATTTCTAGTGCTTCGACTGAAGCAATTTTTAATTATTCAAACTATTCCTGGTGTAGTGAGAAAAATGTTCAGCAAATCACTATAGTTTAAATAAGTTGGGAAGAGTAGACTTCCTTTGAAAATATATCACAACACATGCTTATCTGCCATCTACTTAAAAAAGTTCGGACATTTAAAGAGCAAAATCATTCCACTCCAACATGATGAGAATACTGTTTATCACGGAGTAGAAAAGAACAGCTTGTGCACAATCTGCCATTCATCTACAGGAAAGTATTGAGCAAGAAGTATGATAAATATATTCATAGGAGTGAGGATCAATTCATGAAAAATTGACAAACTGGGAACATAGAAACTTCATAATCAATCATTCATGAAGCCCTAATGTTAACAGTGTTTTGCTTGAAACCATCTCTGCACAGTGTGAGTCTGCTTAGCCTACAAAGCATGAAGTAAACGATATCAGACTGAAACTCCACATTTCAATCTTAAAACACCCAATATAATATACATAGTGCTCTAAACTTGCCAGTTCTCTCAAAGCTCTGAAACAACCAAACTCTCAAGTCTGAACAGCTTTCAGGTTTGAAAGGTTAATTTACAACTGATTCGCATTCAAAACGCAGACAGCACTTCTCTCAGCACAACTCCTCATATACAGTAAAGACTGAGGCACAGGGATTCCCTGTCAGCCCTACACTACGCAGTCTGTGAAAATGAATCTGAGGCTGGATGAACCACAGGCAAAAAGTAGATCTGTTAGAGAACTGGTCTTTGTGGGAGGGGTGAAGCGTATTAGTAAAAGGTGAATAACTCACAAACCTGCCTCACTGACTTTACTAACTATATACAATATTCTTAACATGAGGAACATACATGTTCCATTATTAGACCGTGTTTGACCATGATGCATCTGTCCCCACCTGCACCAGTAGATATAATGTTATAGAGGTTTCCAGAAATCATAATCATAGAAAGCATGGAATTCAGAAGAGAACTGTAAGCAGAGGATTTCCATATTCCCCCCTCCAACATCCCAGAACTTACACAGTTCCAATCACTAGGGCTGATAGCCAGCATATTCATTGCCATTAATAAGTTTTAGAATAAGGTCTTCCAAAGGAAAGTCAATATCCAGAATGAACAAAAGAGCACCCACCTGATATCCACCAATGTGTCTCATCAATTTTTCACTCATTGGGCTACTGTTCAGGATGGAGTTCAGGACTTTGACAGCTGCATACATGGTGTGGTCATCAGAGGCCACAGCAATGAGACCCAGGAGAATTGAAGGACCTCCAATGAAATTCAGGCTAGTAGCTGCTGGAGAGGACTTGAATACTCTCACCCCTAGGAAATTGTAGTGTTACTCTATCAGGAAGTCATACAGACTGTATCTATTATCAGACAGTGATAGGCCATGTCTTAAAAACAAAGAAAACCACACAACACAAAACTCAGAATCATTAAAGCATTGTGCATTTACCATATTGGCCCACAGCAACTGATCCAATAGTCCGCAAGGAACCTGAGAGGTGTCCAGCAATATTCTTAGCTAAGAATACTGGAGTTGAACTGTCCCGAGAATTAATCCCAATCTGAAACAGATAAGAGACACCATAAGAAAAACAGTGGGGTTACTGGGAGACAAAAAAACAACAAGAAGAGGATCTAATATATCAGATTTTTTCTTTATAGAACACAAAAAAGTGCTCTGTATATAAAAGCTGATTCTTTTCCTCTAAGTTGATCAGGACAAACACTCAGCCACCGAAAACACTGCAAAACTCTCTCTCTTTGACATGTCTCATAGGCCTGGCACTGTCAAGAATGCAATAACAGTGTATGGAAAATCATTGGGTAAATGAATTATCCTTAGACCTTAAAACTATGGCATCTATAACTGTTTCAAGAAAGGCTTTTAGTATTGTGTTCACACTGTTTCAACTGTTTCTCTCTGTAGATAAACACTAAAGCAATTAATGGAGTCAAGTAAAGGGTAAAGAAGTTGAAATGATTCACTGAAGGTATGGAATGAAGAAAAGTCACAAATGTTGCTCAGGTAAAGCAAACAGAAATGAGAAAACGTGTGAGAGAAATGAAGAATAAGGAGAACAAGAGACCTCTTTAGCAACCAGCCGGCCATCCACTTCATTGTAGGAGCTTTTTATATCTTGAATCGTACTGAAAGATGAGCACACAGCATTGATTCCAAAAGAAATCTTCTCTTCTGTCACCAGCTGTGCAGGATTTTGCTCACCATACTGATTCTCACCTAAAATGAGAGACTGTAAGCCTCTGAAAGAATTTTTCAACTTCAGAAAGATAGAGAGGAAATTGAAAAATAATTGGAGGAAAACCAAGTTCAGGTAGGAATTTAATTTTGACATGGCATCTTGCCAGCACAAGCACCAGAAGATGAGCTTAGCTTGTCTCCTCGTTTCTTCTTTGTGTATATGCTACATCCTATCCCAGATCCCATGAAGATCAGAAGTCCAGAATAAAACTTTCTGTCCAAACAGTCAAGACTGTTTCAGATACCTTCCACATTACTGTGGGCTTTCTCAGACATACTAGGTGCAGAGATTCATGTGACAGAAAGAGAAGGGGCAAATGTTCAGAGCTTCCAACTTATAACATATAGGAAGCTACCAAATATACCAAATTCAGAAGTTTAATAACTGTATGAAATTACATGCTTTTATTTAAAGGAGTTTTTATTCCTACTTGCACTTGGAAAAGTAATATCTTTTTTAAATCATGTACTTGACCATTTCATAAAGTAGAAAAAAGGGTCAATCTATGAAACTGTTCAGTAATGCTCAAAACA
>PPHD01016412.1:0-13780 GCA_002909625.1 Bambusicola thoracicus
GCATCACAGAGAACTGAAAGCAGAGTAGAAATCAGAACCCACACCTTCATACCATCTTTCATCATAGCAGCAGAATCCCAAATGCTGAAGCCATTAAAACGCCCACTGGCCTCCCTATACTCCCATTTAAAACTATAGGCTGTAACAGGCTTTGCATGAAGTAGTGCTACAACCAAGATTAAGATCTTGCAAAGATTATCTTGTTTGTTTTGTGTTTTTTTTTTTTTTAAATCACATTTGCACTGAGCGCCAGCAGTCATCATAATTCCTTTGTGCCCAATCCTTCTGGATTGGATGCTGGTCTGCCTCCCTGAACAATCAGTACAACACACACTTACCTTGCCCCTGGAGTGTCTACACAGACACTGAACCCATTCGGCCTCATTTGGTTTGTCTCTGACCACAAAAGTCATCAGCTCATCTCCCACCTGCCCACCCCCAGCAGCCATTACCCACGCTGCACACGCACTACTTTGTGAGAGAAAACTCATCCCAGAAACCTGCCAACAGTAACCACTCCCCGGAGATGTTACCAGATAGCACAGAATTACATCAGCACCAAACTCCAACAGCTGGTCTGTGAAGGATTTATACTTGGAATCATTGCGTGCACTCAAAAGGCCTAGATGAGGGTAAATAACAGCACGACAGCAATGAAAGCACCTCCAGAAATAATGACAGATCAGGATTATTCCAAGAACAGAATTTTAACATGCCTGAAAAGGATTACATCATCACTTCATGAATAATTAATTGAGAAAAAAACACAGCTGACTAACTAAGAACATAAGAGACAGTGGTCGAATGAGGTGCAAAATTTAAACCCAGCTTCACTCCCCCTTATTTTATTCTAACTTTTTGCCTGTGTATGTGTTCAGAACGACACCACCGTTCTGAAGCCACGGATGTCAGCTGGTGGCTGCGAACACCAAGCTGCCACATGCTAAAAACATGAATACTGACAGTGGCTGTACATATTGAAAATGCAAGAATGGTAACACAAGATCAGCACAAAACCAGGATGAGATTCTGTCTCACAGCGTTTACTGTACTTTCTTCATGGAAGCCCATTGCTGCCATACTGAGCCAGCTTCTAAGCTAAGCTGTTCTTAAAATGGCAGCTGAGCCATTGGTGCTGTATGCAACTATCCTGGCAGTTTGGCATTTGTTCTGTGAGAACCCTCCCTTCAGCTATCAGAGATGAATCCACAGCGCTTTCAGTCATGCAAAGAATCAGATACCATAATTCTGGAATTTCTCATCTGTACCCCGCAGACAATAAAGAACTCACTCCTTTTTGAAGCCTCTTCCTCAAGAAGTCTGAGCCTCCTGGCTTCTGGCCCAGATGAGGGTATCTGGCTTTCAATTTTGCTTCTTCAGCTTTTTCTGGGCTGATCACCTTATCCTCCATTTCCTGAAACAAAATTAGCAAGACTTTAAAAGAAATATTCCAATCAATTATTTACGTGGAATGCCTCTGCAGATCATTTACCACCACGCAGATTTCTGGGCACGTATTGGAATCTCTTCAACGCATCTCCCTCTCACAGACAATTCGCTGTTACTGAAGGCAAACTGTATTCAGTTTGGAACAAAAAACAAACCAAAAAAACCCCATATATATATATTTTGTCAAAACAAGTGTTCTATTAGGAACAAATGTGAAGGATGGGTAAGAACCACAGGCATTCTCAACTACCTGCCTCATCATGAGGCTCAACAGATTCCTCCCACAACCATCTAGTTTTTATGACTCTGCTGCTACTGTAATATGTTGATAGCCATTGTGAAACAGCATTAAATTAGCTCAAAAACGTCTGCTACCATATTAATAATAAACATTATTGTCTTTCTCTACAGTGGCCTTCAATGGGAGGCCAACACTACCTGTCATTAGAGAGAGAGTCAGATGGAGACATTTCTGCATAGAATATGCATATTTATGAAACACTGTAAAATACAGATGTTCAAAGTGATGATGTAAAGACAATCATATGGAAAAATTGCAGTTGGCACATCAACCTTTCACCACTGACCTCTTCTACTTCACAGTCCTTTGCTCTGGTTCACGCAGTGATTGGATGTGAGAAGCACAATTCTTTGTACTCTGTCAGTTCAAAAATATTTTCCATTCAAAATAACAGTTTCACTGCCTTCAGTATTCAGCCACGATCGTTTTTTGCATGCAAACCATGGCAAGTTCAGGAAAAATGTATATCGACTGTGCTGACTGCTGTACTTCTTGAACAGCAATTATCATCTGAAGTCACAGAAAGACTTTTAGTCAGGAAAGATCTACCAATGAAATCAGGAGGGTCTCATATTCATCTGTGACTAAGGCTTCACGTTCGAGCTGTCAGGACGCCCCTTCAGACCCCCTTCCATCCATGCCTTCATCCTCTGCATTGCATCAGTCAGCATGACTGCACGCATTCCACGTGAGTTACAGGAACCAAGTCATGGGAAAAATATCCACATACCAATCCTTTTCCCTCCTTGTCAGTCTGTTCTTCATTTGGGTCAATGTCCCTCTCAGGATCACCAAGCAGCTGCACAAGGACATGAGCCTGCCCTGACTAACAGCTGCCATCTAACAGCCAGCATCCGCATGGTAAGAAACCTTTAAGTAACATTTATAACAGACTTAAAATACGACATCCTATCAGGTTGCTCCATTACCCCAAGACCCTCTCAGAGGCAGCATCTCACAACACAGCAGGAATCTGAATTAACAGTAATACCAAAGAAGGACAGAAATCCTTACTGCAGCTCGAGAGAAACTTCCGCAAGGACTGGAACCAATGCTTTTTAGTTGGATGAAAACAGTCAGGCACTACAATGCAAGATGCAGATACATAAATAAGTACCTTCCCTGACACAACACAGAGCTCTACGCACTGCCTCTCACCATACAACGCAGTTTCCATGTGTATATGACAAATGTTCTTCAGCCACCGTTCTTGTTCATGGTGGGTTTTTGTCTAGCATGCCAACCCTGACTCTGGACCTTCTCAAAAGCTGTCCTTACAGCTAAACACTCCACCATCTGATGCTGAATCACCGGGTGCTTGCTGTTGAGCCAACGTACGAGGCATTCCAGGGGACAATTTGCCAATACCAACCAAAGGAGATATTTTTAAGAACAGAGGGCCAACAATAAAGAGCTCACACAAATATGCATTCACAGCGCATCAAAGGAGACATTTATGCAGACTCGCAGGGTTGACAAATCGTCACACAGCAGGCAACCAAAACACCAAATACTGCGCTGTGCATCAATGCAGCTAAAACGGATACAGACTGCAGTCACCTTCTCTTTGTGACCAAGAACAGCTAAGACCACCTAAAACTATATAACACAAAGAATGGCAATACAAAGACTGGGGCGTCAGACACAACCAGCTGACAACAGGTTCAGAAATACCTACACCAGTTCTTCAAATGACGTGCAGTCGGGCTACAGAACTCCTCCCCAAAGGATGCAGGGGACACCAAGAACGTAGATGAATTCAGAAAGGCACTGGATGCGCCCAGTCGCAGCTCAGAAGGCCTTTATACCATTGCCTGAGGAGACCCGGGGTAGCTTTCAGTGGAAGATCGCTGCCTGCTTGTCCCGACCTTCTATCTTCTGTGGGCTACGTGGCACTGAGCTCTCTTGGAGATGCATCATTGCGACACAAAGGCATTAACTCAAACCCACAAGACCAATGGTACATTAGCAGTGTTTTCCCTTGAGTTATTATAGAAGCAGCAACCAAATGACTGACAACTGATGGAGGAAAATCAAGATGTACCACGCACTTCTTCCTAGTGACAACCACACAAGTTGTAATTTTAGTTCTCTACAGGAATTTTTGCACAGATAATGAGGTCTGCTCACTTCATTAAAATGAGCTCCCAGTGCAGCCAGCAGTTACCTAACGCATTTAAAGATGGCTTCTGCTTTTAATCTTTATGAAAAACAAGAGGTTTGCTATCTGCTGGACAGCTGAACTGCACTCCTAAAAAGAAGCCGCGGCAATCCACGTTATGAATAAAGCTCACCCTCTTTAACGAAAGACATCAGACAAGAATATAAAGTAGATGAGAAAAACATGACAGCAGCGTAACTGCACGGTTATGGGAAAAGCCAGTCTGGAAACGAGAGGTACCACTGCTAACAGCTTCCTGCAAAACACAGACTTGTATGGCAAAAGCAGCATCCACGAACAAGCACACGTTCACCACCGTCTGAAGGTTTCTTTGTTGCTGAACTTCCTCCTGCCGCTATCCCAAGTTTTCACACACAGAACAGGAAGCGCTGCTCTCATGGAAAGTTTTCAGTCGACATCACCCTTCACTGAGCACATGTGTGAGTTTCCTGCTGCAGGCGGGTTCGTAAGGGGAGTCTCAACCTGCTGCCCCAGCGTTCCTTCGGGGATTCATCTTTAACAGGCACTGCAGAGTGGGCTGGTCGGACCACCACCGTGGAGCTGAGCGTTAACTGCACCAATCCGACATTTTGCTTACCCAGACATACACTGCTGAAGGTGAACGCTGCAGTGCCACAGTACCGATGCGTAGCTCTGACATCACAGGACGGGCACTCAGAGAAAATGAAGCTTTATTGACTTGCATTTGTCTTGAGCGGCTGCTCCGACTGCAACTAAATGAGAAGGTCAGCACGGGTTCCCACCCGTCCGGCAGACGGCAGCGTTTCAAAGCGGCATATGGGCAGCGCATTTCAGGACTTCAGCCCCAAACTTTGTTGGCAGCGTCAGCGCCGGCCTGCCGACATCCCCAGAACACGCTAGAAGGCGGCACAATGAAGGCGCTGCCGCATGTCAGCACGCTCCTGTTACAGCGCTGCTCCGGCAGTGCCGCACAGGCCGGGCATTGCTCAGAGCCTCTCGGCGCGGAGCACCGCGCTGCTGGAACCGGGGCCCGATCGCCGCGCCGCTCCACGTGGCCCCGTTCCGTCCCAAGTCCCGAACCTTCCCTCCCTGCGTGACTAACGCGTACCGCAGACGGTGAATTATAACAAAAACTTCGGACCGCCGGGACGGACGGCCCTTTTCCCAATAGAGCCCCTCACGGCGGCACACCCGCGTTGCGTAACTTCGCCAGCAGCGGCCGCGGGGACGGCAGCCGGCGCTCAGCGGTGCTCAGACGGCACGGACGGCTCCGGCAGCCGCCGCCGGCACCGCGAGGGCGAAGCGCAGCGGAGAGCATCTACGACCGTGAGCGCTCACAGCGCGGCCGCCACTCTCTCTGGAAGCCCTCAGCAGCGCGGGCTGCGCGCGGCCATTGTCTGGGAAGCTCCGCCGCCGAGGGCCGAGCGCGGGGTTATTACGGAGCCGCGCAACGCCGGGCCGGGGCTCCCCATGGGCCGAGGCCCTCCAGCGCGGACGGGAGCGCCGTGGGGCCCGGCGCGGCGGTGCCGCTCCGCCGCGGGCGCTGAGCGATAGCAGCGGGGACCGACCGACCGACCGACCGCCCGCCCGGTCCCAGGCTCGGGCCCCCTCCCCCCGGGCTCCCGGCGCTGCCCTCATTACCGCTCTCCGGCCGCGGGCTGGAGCCTCCTCTCCGCCTCGGCGAGGCGCGGATGGAGGCAGGGAAGCGCCCCGCGTCGGCCCGTTCCCTCCCAGAGAGCCGCCGCCACCCACCTTCTGCTCCTCGGCCGAGGCGGGCTCGGGGCTCTCAGCAGACATGGCGCCGCGGCAGCAGCACGGCGGGCGGGGCGCCGCTCCTCCGCGCAGCGCAGCGCTCCTCCGCCTCCGCACAAGATGGCGGCAGCTCGCAAGACGGCGCGCCGGCGGGACCACACTTCCTCCGCGCTCAGCCTCCCGCTGCGCGGCCACGCGCCCGGCGCCTCTCGGGAGCGACTTCCGGCGTTGGCCCCGCCCTTCGATACGTCACGCTGACTTCCGGGCCGCCGCCGCGGGCCCCAATGGTTGGCGGAAGTGCTGCCGGGCTCTCCTCGGAGCCGCGCTCGTCCGGGCGTTCTGTGGCAGGAGCGCGCATCGCGGTGCGGCGCTTACACGCGGGCTGCGGCTGTGACGTTACTCCGCTGCGCGCAGCGCTCGAGGAAAGCACAGCGCAGAGAACACAGCGGTTCCCTGAAATTGTGCTTTTAGAGAACAAACGTAGAGCATCAAGCACAAAGACGTCAGTGAATTAGAAACCACAGGAACAGCACAAGTGCTTTGGTGGCCTCGAGTACGAGACGGCAGCATGGACGAACTGGGTCACGGTTTAAGGACGTACGTCAGGAGCAGAGCACAAAGATGAGGGCTGTGGAGTCGTTACTGGGAAGCACCGAGCAAAACATGCAGCGGCCATTGGGAGTAACGCCCTTTGGCTCAGACTGCGGCCCAGACGGCCATAGGAACAAAGCAGCAGGGCCGGGTCGGCTCCGATTAGCTCATGTACAGAGCAGTGTGCAGGATGCGTGAGGAGGAGTTTCATCCACCAGACATCCCTACCCATCCTTCCACGCTACTGGGCAGAGAGAGGCCCTGCCTGTCCAGCCTGAGGCATTTAAAGAGAGATTCAGCCCAAAGGGGAAAAACAGGGAGCCAGAATGATGAGAGGCAGCAAATGTACAAAGCAAGGCTGGCTGAGCAGCCTGCAGTTGTTTCAGACACAGGAAATAAAACTGAGGCAGAGCATGTGGGAAGAAAACTCTTCCTTTGCTTATTGTGAAAAGGACAATTAGTGCCTGACTACATGGGCAAGCTCAAGTTGGACATCAGAGAAAGCTCTCCCCGTAACTGAAGTTCAGCACTAGAAGGGGTTGTCAGCAACTCCCAGCACCGCGGGCCCTCGAGCCACTTGGAAACGTTTGTCAAAAGTAATTTCCTAGGGCTGAACCTATTGAAGAGCAAACAGAAAAAGCAAATGGCCTCCTAACATTAGACTAGTCGCAGTTCTTGACTGATGCGGAGAAAGGCACATGGAACGGAGTTCATGTTTTGCAAATGTTCCACATTTATCCATGTGTGTCTTTAATGAGTTGTGCAACTGAACTGTGAATGGAAAATTACTTCAAGTTGTACATGGATAACATGAGGCCGCTTTCATCCTGAATGCCATCTGTACAGGGACTAAGCACAGTCTGACTCGTTACGTCAATACTGGGTCATTAGGTGGACATGTAGTGACCGTATCTCCAAAACCCACACTTCTCTGCTGTTCGAGACAAACAAATGCATTAATCTGAAGAGAGAAAATGATGGACTGAACAAGTCATTTAAAGATACGGACATAAACACATTGCATATCATCAGTGCAGAATACAAGGTTAATCCGCTAAAGGCGAATTATGACTTTTAATGAAGTGTCCTTTTCCTGTCCCCTTTTCCCACCAGGTACACAAGTAGTGTGCACCACGACAGAGAAGTACTCCTAGGATACATGCCGTTTGCTTGTGGCTGAGCACTAGATACAGAGAAACGAGGATGCATTTGCATTATACTGCGTTAGGTCCCATTTACACATGCAGCACAACTGCAGTTGTATTTGATTCTTCTGCTACCAAGAGACCTTTCTCAGCTCTATGGGACACACAAATGATGAGAAACTGTAAGCAATCCTTGTAGAATTTCTCCCAAGTTTCATTAAAAAAAATGCTAATCTTTGAAAACCCATTGTAATCGAGGGCAAAAATACTGCTTCAGCTGGAAGCAGGCTCATTAATATTGCGTTTTGCCCTTCTGTAGCAACAGTCATTTGAGTACACGAGAGAGTTGATAAGCATCATCTGGAAAGTCCGGTCTCCCTTACTGTCCCTGGCAGACTTCCTGGAGGTTTCACAGCGCTCTGACTTCTCACCTCACCTAAGAGCAGCACTGAATATACAACACACACATTCACTTGTTCTCCAGTCTTCATCAGACAAGGATGTTACACTCCCAAATGCGAAGGTCACCTTTCACATTACTGACACTATGAAAAAGCGTAGCGATGTAAGGAAAAACATTATCCAAGGTAAGACAGCAGAGAAACCCCGAGATCTTCGGCAAGCATTATAAAGCTTCATTTTCATTATTAAATATATACTTCAAATATAATCAAATGCTTCTAGCTTTATTTCTCTCAGTTACACAGTTTAACACTCAGCATAAACTGTTTATCTGACCGTGATTTGTTTTAGGAATACATGTATTGGAAAGCATTTCTATGCCCAACATAGCATTTCTAGTAAAACTTTATATAGCCACCTAGTGGCCTACATGGAATTGACCTATTAAAAATATTTCGGATTACATGAAGATCCTCCTTATCTAAAAATAAAACGAAGTACATGTTCCATAGCTTTTGCATATATTTCAGATATAAACGCTAATTTGTTTGCACAGTACATCCTTCAGCACAATCTGAGAAATCAAGTGTGGAAGGCGGGAATTATATGGAACACCAACAGACAGCAAAATCAAAGTGGCTCTTCTGGAAGGAAAGAAATGGAGGGAGGTAAACACGAACCAAATCAAAGAGCTGAATGAAGGTAAGTAAACGAACGTTCCACACTATGGCTGCGAGTGTTGTTAGATCTGTATGAGAGGAAGAAGAAAAAAGGGTAGTGTTAAAGAGAGAAAAGAAAGCTGAATGCTTGCATAGTATGAAATGGTATGGAAATTCAGCCGTCGTCCCCATTTTCAATAACTTAAATGAATATCACTTAAAACATCACACAGATTAAAGACATCTGTATATATTTCGGATTCAATATTAATGCCAAAAATACATAGTATGATTTTACATAGGATTTATGCTACATTAGAACACTAAAGACAAACATCACTTGAGTATTAAATGAAACATTAAATATTAAATAACTGAAAAATAAAATAAAAAGTGTAAACACTAAACTAACTTAGGAAATTGCTATTGCAACACATCCAATGAAGTGGTTTGAAACAGTACAAAAAGATTAGAAGTACGCTTCCAGTCTACGTGGAATACACAAAGCTCATTCCAGAAACCTGTTACAGAACTGGTCCGGGGTCACACAAGAACCTTCCCTCTCCAGCGCTATTCTCATTCCGTTACAGACTTAATTTCATACAGCTTTACCCATTTTCTCTCGCACGGAGTAATCAACAGTAAAACGAATACTTCAGTTTGCCACTGCCTGCTAACATCTTGGGGAAAACTGAGGATTTGTTGGAGATTCAGTGTAGGATTTGAGTTCGTATGCAGCGCCGCTATCAACTTCCATGGACTTCCGAGAGAACAGGAGCCTCACGTCTCGGTGGAGGTAGATCTTTCCAGATTTAGAACTCTGGAACCTGAAAAGACGTGAACATGTATATTACGTAGAACAATCAGAAGAAGATTAACCTTAAATACTATTGGATTATATGCGGAACTTTAAGAAGTTAAGGCTGAAAAATCCCACTCAAACACAAAATGAACTCTTAAGCAAGCAGCACATTCACATAAAAGAAAGAATAATGTTTCCAATCTATTTTCTTTAACCAAACCTGCCAGAAATGTGCCAGCACCACTTGTCCTGAGATTTAACAGCTATAGATAAGACACAGTTTGCATTTCAGAGAACTGCATTCTATAGTCTTCATCTGGCAGAACTCCTTAATTTCCTTTCCTCGCTCAAGGAAAGCAGGAGATCAAGGAATAATTCTTATGGCAGCTGAAGTTGACATCACTATCATTATGTCACAGTCACAGAGAACAGCTATCCTGGTAGGAATTAGGAACAGAAAAGAAAAACAACACACAAATGCTCACATAGAACTACACTCTGCATTATCACATGTACTGGAATTTGCACAGATTTTTAATAAGCATTTACTCACAGACCATACTAAGGCAAGAGTATCATCTCTATCATAAATGCAGACAATCAGGTTGAAATTCTGAGAGGAGTGAGAAAGACAACAGCAGACCCAGAGGAGCTGCAGAACCATTGCATTGTACCACAGCTTCACTCAGAAGGGCAGAACAGCCCATAGCCATCCCTACAGATTGGGGGAAGAAAATTCTGCTCTTCCAGATATGCTGCCAAGGGCATTAAGTGTAGTGGGGTCCCGCAGAATGCTCCTACTGGCCTCAAAGTGCTCCCATCCATCATTAGTTGCTTGGTGTTGTCAGTATGAAAGCCCTTTACCTGGCAGGCAAAGAAGAGAAGTTTCTACCCTAAGGAGATTCTCAAGGACAGCAAATGAAGGAAGAGAGCAAAAGAGATGAGGAGTCAACTGACACTGCAAAAAGTCAGCATGAGCACATAATGCATTTTTGAATAAGAAATGTTACTGAAAGACCTTCTGAAGCAAAACACGAGTATGACGGACTGCATTGGCTCATATGGAATAGATAGATGTAGTTATCGGAGCACGGTAGTAAAGTGCGCCTGAATTATTCTCATTTTACACAGGGATCCATCAGGAAATTATCAAGGTCTGTTTTTAATCATCTCAAGCTCATGGTTTTCTAATAAGAATCCTGTCAGGTTCCCTGTGCTCAGTAAGTGTGGCTCCCCTGTAAACTGGGCTTTTCTGAGCGTGACATTTCACGAAGATCAGAGGAGGATGAGTGGGAGACGGTAATTCAGTTGGGAGATTCTTCTGGTTTATGCTTCCACTGCCTTTATTTCTTGAGCAGTACCCATCACAGTAAGTGGGACATGCAGCCTTGGGTTTGCACACGTGCAAGTGCACAGGAAGTCACAGGAGACGGTCACACACAGCCCTATGAGCGGCAGTGGATTGGGCAGCACAGGACTGGCCCCGGAGCTGTGGCAGTTGCAGTGGTTTTGTGTAAGGGAATCAAGAAAAACACAGCAGACATTTCTGACAGATGGTGTCCTAGGAACAGCACCCACGTACAAATATAGGAAGGCTTAAAAGCACAAATAACAGATGAGCTAAGAAGTCTGGCAGAGGAAAAGCAGCTAAGTGATGAACGCGACTGGAGAAATGGCAAATAAGCACAAAAACCTTTGGGTATCAGCAGGCCATCAGAATTCACAAAGAACAGAGCAAGCCACAGGAACGGACACAGCAGTGTAGCCATAAAAATGGACACAGGAAGACCTTTTCTTTTCGCAAGAGGAAAAGACAATACGGCACAACTATAAAATCTTTAAGTAAAGCTGCAAACAAACAGTGGAAAATAAGTTTCCTGATGAGGAAAAATGCTGAGAGATCAGAAAGATCAAAAAGCAACCAGTAAAGTCAGGAGCAGCAGATTCCTTCAGCCTCCACTGGCAGCATCTTTGGCCACATCAGGAAAATACTGAACACAGAAATTTCTCAGCACCCCGAGGAACTGCTGTGTAGAAGCACTGGTTTGAAGAGTACCCCCACCAGCCCTCAGTAACACCCAGCTAATGAAAGAAATGAGCCCTGGCAGCCACTAAGCAACAGCCATTACGCTCCACACAATGAAGAGAGACAGCACGGCAGTAGCCACCACAGTCAGCCAAGCCTTAAAAACCTGAAAAGCATGGAGCTGTGGGCAGGTCCTCTGTTTGATTGCCTTTTCCAGGGGGTGCCAGACCACAGCCCAGAAACCAGCTGACTGTGGCCATCACAGCACAGAGGCACGGGCACAGCTGGGCTCTCACTTCTGTGCTCAAACAGACTTGATTACAACACAGAAGTCTGGCATACAACCGAAGGACTTTTTTGTTTGTTTTTATTTCCAAAGCATCTTCAAGAGACTTCTAAGATGGCATCAACCCTTGATGGATGTATAAGAACCCTTTGTTTTCTGAACACGTTGCCTATGATGTCAGGACTGCAGCTGCACTAATGCAGGCTAATGGCACGTTGAACTGTCTCAAATGTACAAAACTGTGTATGCAAAACTGGCATAAGTACTATATCTGACACTGTAATGAGGGCTGTAGAGATTCCGGCCACCCACTTAAAGCTCCAGATCTACACGAGCATCTTTGCTGAATTACCACTTGCAAAGAAGGCATTCATAATGCGAGTGCTGACAGCTGTAATTGAGGCCTCACAAGCAGATGCTACCAAAGCACAGCTTAACATTTGGGACTTCACTTGGTTGGTTGGTTTTCTCTCAGCAAAGCTTCAACACGTAAACTTAAGGAGCGTGTTTGCAGAAAGTACTGCAACTAAACCTGAAAGGCTGCTTTGAGGCAGGCTGAGTAATAAGAAAATCCTTGTAATTTAGGGTTTTTTTTAGTTTTATATGCAAGTTTTTAGCAGGATGGGTTTGAGGAAACTTGGCTGCTTTTAATCATTTTTTAATCTTACTAAGGATTTAAAGGTAACATATGAAGGATAATAAACTCGTACGGTTTGTTTTTCCAACCAGAAATGGTTACAATTTGCAATCATGTGTATTACATTATACATTAAAAACCCCCATCAGAATGCTGAAAGGTGGACTAAATCAGACAGGTATTTCAGAACTAAAAGCAGCAGAATTGCCACATGTCTGTCTCAGCAGAAGACTGCAGATATACGGGCTGTAACTGTCTAAAACAAACCTACATGAAAGCAGAAACTAAAAGGTAGTTAAGTTAGCTACAGTAAGTCAGTGTGGCCTGAAAGGACAAATTTCAATCCAGACTAAAATTCAGGATGAAAACACAGTCCAGCATGGTAATCATGATGTTATTTTCACACTCCAGTAAGCCAACACACATCTTTTCTGCCTGGTGACTTTAACAGGAAACGTTGGTCTGGAATCACTGTCAGAGACAACTGTGTTTTCAAGCCTGCTAGTAGAAGCTAATGCCACTAAGTATTGAAAATTCCACAAGCAATTCTACCAGTTAAACTAAGATCCGACTGCTCAGCCTGCTAGCTTTAAAACATCAGCAGCCACCAGGTTTCAAAGAGCTGCAATGAAATCACTGTGTGCATGTGTTCAGTGCAGTAACACAGGCAAAAGTCTGCACGCTGCCGAAGGACAAAGCACAGCCACCACTTCTCCTTTGATCCCAACTGCAGCCTTCAGAACACCTGAAGAGCAGTCGCACCACACCTGGGTTCAGGCAGTGCTGTGTGAATCCTGTAAGGAAGACACGGTGAGTATTTCATACAGTGAAAGGTGTCTCAGTGGCATAGAACAAGTTGTTAGATTTCTGCCACTAAACACTGCACATTTTAGGAGTGATTCCAAACGCTTTTCGTGTCAGAACCTGTTCTGCTGCCAGGCCTGTGTGCACATAACCACCTTCTCCATGCTGACCCTTGGTCTGGCTTCTGCCGTGTTACAGCACACACACTACTCGTAGCCTCACAGAGGGTCCTGTGATCCAGCCAGAACTCAATCTCTTCTGGGGGGAAAACAACTAACCTTGACAAGACTATACAGAAGTCAGGAAAGAACTTCATATGTTATGTTTGTTCCTCCCGAGCAGAATCCAAACTATTTATTAGCTTCTCACCCTCTATTGTCTGTTTGAAATACCAAATTATGAGCATTTTGTTTTTAAATAAGCCTGCAGGCAGACAGGCTGCTGGCAAAGGCAATGAGAGTGTTCTGGCAGGTACTCGGATTGCTCCTTTAAACCTTTCCTTGTGAGCTCCCAGCAGCTCACCTCAGATGGATGAGGTAGCGTAGCAGCCTTTCTTCGGTCTGTTGGCTGTTTTCTTTATTGACAGTCCGCTTGATTTCTCTTCTCACAGGAACAGAGAAAGTTCTTTGCCGTAGGAATGTCTGATGATTAGCTGGCATCTCTCTCAAGTCGTAGATCACCACAAACATCTTCACCACAGTTTTGTTAGGGTTAAATAAGGTCTGAAAAGACAGATGGTTCAGTACAGTACTCTTTAGAGATGAAAAACTGGGGGGGGGGGGG
>PPHD01016413.1:0-15577 GCA_002909625.1 Bambusicola thoracicus
AACCTCCATATTTAATACCAGCCCAGGCTGCCCAGGGCCCCATCCAACCTGGCCTTGAACACCTCCAGAGATGGGGCATCCACAGCCTCTCTGGGCAGCTGTTTCAGCACCTCACCACTCTCATAGTAAAGAATTTCCCCCTGACATTCAACCTAATCCAACTCCTTCAACTTAAAACCATTTCCCCTTGTCCTGCTATTATCTACCCTTTCCAAGAGTTGACTCCCCTCTGCTTTTATTTGTGTATAACCTTAACGTCAACAGAACCCTGATAAAGTCTTAGAGCTGATGAACAAACTCCTCAGTCCCGTTGTGCCCCAGATCAGCACTCCCCAGTCCAACAAGGAGCGGCTGAAGAACATGGCCCATTCCATTGCTGAGAGGTAAGATACGGGGCAGGACCTGAGCTGGGTCAGCTGATGGCTCCATCAGCTCAGCAGGTGTTAGCATCTGGTTTTGTTTCTGCTGCTGGACCGTCACATCTACAGCAGTGTATTCAGGAATTATAGAATCATAGGATGGCTGAGGTTGCAAGGGACCTTGAAGATCACTGAGTTCCAACCCCGTGCCATGGGCTAGGTGCCACCCACCAGGTCAGGATGCTCAGGAGGCCTGGTCTTGGAAGGCAGAAAAAAGGTCAGTGCTCAAAGTGCTACCTTCACTGCTTGAAGAGCTGAAGCCAGAAAGGTTATCTTCAGTGGCACGCCAGGTAAATGTGGCAAGAAGCTTTTTCCTTTAGGTGGATCAGGAAAAGAGATTTGCAGGATTACCAGCTGGGAGGCAGTCTAATAAGGAGCACTAAATAAAATGGGTTATGTTTCTACAAGCTGTTGCTTAGGTCATGCAGTGAGGTGCTTAAGAAAGAAAGAGGTGCAAAAGACAAAAAGGAATATCATCTGCAGTGTCAGTGTGTTAATTGGGGTACATGCCTGAGTGATGGCAGCGCTCAAGATTCATTAGCAGCCACAAGGTAGGAATAATAAGCTGCTTTGAAAGGTAGAAATTGCAGAATAGCTTTGGGACTTGTTTAATCATCTTCTTTTGATGCCTCTTGTCACAGTGATTGCCGTGGACAATTCTCGTGTTTTACTAGGGCAAAATCTAGGTGCCTGGGAGAAATGTCTTGCTGCATTTCCTGAAATGTTCTGATGAATAAAAATAAACCAGGCAAGCTTGCAGTTCCCAGGCTGGGCAGGTGGATATGAGAAAAGGTATTGATTTCAGTCAGAGGCCCGTGCCTTTCTTCCTCTGACAAGTGACATTTGCCAGTCCCTCCTTCAGCCGGTCCTCCATTGAGGGAGGCTGGAAACAGAGAGATTGCTGACACTTTGACTTAGTGAGAGCTTTGCTCCCAGAGGACGTGAGGGAAAATCAAACCTGTGGCCTGAGTTTGAGCTTTAAGTCACCTCCTGGCAAGTGTAAACTAGGGAGAGCACACAGCATTCAATCCGTCCCTTAACTTCTTGCCTGGAGCAGCCACTTGTGCTGGGGGATTGTTTGCTGTAGAACACTGCGTTAGACAGGCTTGTCCTGCATTTGCCTCCAGTCGGTGTCACAGTTTTCTGCATGAATATGAAAACTGTAAGCGTTTAAAAGAAAACAGATTCGGGATTTGATGGAAAATTAAGAGTGGATAAAGTGATTCTTAAGAAAAGCCAAAACCTGTGGAAATTCTGCCTCTTGGTTAAGGAAAGCTGAAGCTGTCCTTTGTTAAATGCCTTCTGTCCTTGTGCTTGATGTCTCTGCTTCCAAGAGTTGCCAGTGCATGCTTCTACGTGGTTGCCATTTTGCTCAATGAAATTGTAAAATAATTTCTTTCAGGTACAAAGCTCAGGGGATAAGTGCAAAGAAATCCATTGACTCCACGTTCTACCTTCTGCTAGACTTAATCACGTTTTTTGATGAGTATCACGCCGGTCACATTGACAGGGCCTTTGATGTAAGTTTAAAGAGTTCTGTTTGAAGTGCAGCCTTACTAATGCCCTTGAAAACCCAGGATGTCTCATAACGTCACTTAAAATAAAGCTTACATTTAATGAGTTAGAAGGTACTGCGATGCTGTAAGAATTGAAAAACGTATTTCTTGTTGTTTTTAACAATCAGGGAGATCTTTCTGGAGGTGTTTTGTAGTCCTTGAACGAATGATTTCTCCCACTGAGCCAAGTGGAGAGAGAAACCAATAAGTAACAATGAGATGATTCCTCTTGAATGGGATTGGGAGCGTTTCATTAACACTTCAAAAGGGTAATTTAGTAGTATGGAGCATATAGAACATTGATTATCTGCCCTGATTTGTGCTTTTCCTTTTGAAGATCATTGAGCGCCTGAAGCTTGTACCTCTTAGCCAGGATTGCGTGGAGGAGAGAGTTGCTGCCTTTAGGAATTTCAGTGATGAAGTAAGTAATGCTTCTTGTTTTTTAGCTCCCAGACTGCTTTTCCCTTGTTGAAAGTATCTTAAAACCTCATAATCTCATAATTCTTATTCTTCAAAGGGAAATAGCATGGAATTATTTTGCATTCATGCAAGTAGACTCTTGGCTTGCAGCTCTTTCCTCATAGTGCTGCTCTTTGGAGCACTACAGTCTGCGCATAGAAATCTTATCTCCACTTTGCAGAGGGAGCCTGCAGATCTGACTTGTTCTGGACTTGCTGAGTTAGATTCACCTCTGTTCATCTGGGTTCTAATGCTGATGACTGCCTCTGCTCTCCAAATCTGATTTATTGTGCATCACGCTAAATTGAGAGAAGCTCTTCTACAAGCTACTCTCATCTGGGAAATGAATTGGAGAGTGTCAGGCAAATCAGCAGCAGCCTAAGACAGAGCAACTGTGCAAAGTAAAAGCTTGCTGTCAGTTCTTTTGGTTTGCTCGTGTGTAGCAATGAACTCAGTGCTGGTAACTGTGAGCAAGACATACTTTCTGGGAGGCTGCAGTCCTTTGGCTGTACAGTGTGCTGCTGGAAACCTTGGGAAATTATCTTCTTATCTTCTGCTGATGGCATCATTTTTTGTCTCAACATTACATTTCCTTTCACCTGTACTGTTCTGAGTGCTTTTTACCACCTGAGTGGTTGCTTCAAACATGCAGATGCAGCTGTTTCACATGTGTGTCCCAAGACTGTGCTGCCATGATAGGGGTAGCCATTCATATATGGCCATTACCGGGGTGGGTATCAGACATAGCTCTCTTGGTTCCCTGATGCCAGGGAGCAAAGCTAATGATTCTGTCAACCTGCTTTTTTTTTTTCCAACACATCTTCTCTTTTTCTCTCCTTTGTGCAGATCAGGCACAATCTATCTGAAGTACTGCTTGCAACCATGAATATTTTATTCACCCAGTACAAGCGGATGAAAGGCACAAGCCCTGCCACTCCTGCCAGACCCCAGCGGGTAATAGAAGACAGAGATTCGGTAAGATAATACATAGCCCTCACTGTCCAGCGAGTTTTCCCAGTTCCTTTTCCCCTCTTTCAAAGGATTGGGCTTTAACTGGATGTCTGTACCAGTCTTTGCTCTCAAACGGAAGGCCTTTTCAGCTACTCGTCCCAAGACAAGTCTTACAACTTCACCTATGTAGAAAGAAAGGGTATTGTTCTAAATGGCTTGAAAATATATTACAATATACCTCCACCTCCTAGCCAGGAGAAATAAGCAGCCTCCTTTCCTAGTGGGCTCTCCAGTTGCTAGCAGATGTGAGCAGCGCTGTGTCTCCAGGATGGTTGATGTTGTTGCCTTAACAACTGCGCTATTGGCAAAAACCTAATTTCCACCTCTTTCATTTGTGCCCTCTTCTTCGTGCAAAAGTTATTTCTTGGGAAAGGCACTTAATTCCTCTGCTTGGCTGGCTTCCATAGTGACATGGGCAGACGCAACCAGACAGCTTTTGGGCGCTGTGATGCTTGGTCTGGCTGCCTGGCTTAAATGGCTGACCAAGGTGGGTTTGACTTAACTGCTACACTTGGTGCTGAAGCATTTTCCCCACCTGCTGATGGGAGACACAAAAAGAGATCTCTTATAACGTCACTTATGGGACGCAGACAGGTTTGTGGGCAGTCGCCTGTCAGCACTCTGTTAAGCAGAAGTGTGCTCAGTGTAGCTGTTGTGGGTTCTGGTCTTGTAGTTCTTACTGGCTTAGAGCTGCCACAGGTGGTTGAAAACCAAGGCCAAAGCACTCATCCTGACTTACAGGTGAGGAAATAAATCTCAGCTCCTTTTTGATGATGAGACCGGGGCCTTGGCCAGCTATGTTCCAGGCTTGTCATCTGTGAAAGTGCCTGTACGTTTCAATATGAATGAAAGTAGCATTTCTCAGTGCTGCTGGCCTGGTGGTGGGACTTCCCAGCTGTGGGACACGGGGGAAGCAGAGAGCACAGGGTTCATCTTGTGGGGCTGTGCTTAACTCAGGGGGACACAGGCCGGCCACCTCTGTGAATCATAGAATCATAGAATGGCCTGGGTTGAAAAGGACCATAAGGATCACCTGTTTTCAATCCCCCTGCCATGGGCAGGGTCGCCAACCACCAGATCAGGCTGCCCAGAGCCACTTCCAGCCTGGCATCCTGTGGTCAGAGGTGTGATTGTTGTGCCACAGGGAACACAGAAGGTAGGGTAGGAAGTAAAGCATGTTCCCTTGGTTTCATACCCTGCGGAATCCCCTCTAACAATATGAGAGCAAGGAGTCTAGGTTGGCCCACTTCCCCTGCCTGGAAAACAGCCTGGAGGTTTTGGAGGTGGGAAGAAATGAGGACACTTCAAATGTGGAGAGGAACGACACCTACAGAGCCCCTCTGCTATGACATTTCTTTATTCCATCTCAAAGATGAAATGTGCTGTGCTTAGAAACAGTTGGGTTTGGAGTCAGAGCTGGGTTTGTATACATTTTCTTTATTTCACAGAGAAATTACCTAGGCTGTGTTTTGAGTCTTTTGATTACATATATATTTACACACACACACTAATTGGCTTTGGGAATGAGAGAGCAAAGCCCTGTCCCTCTTGCCTGATGTGTGCTGTCAGATCTCAGGTACAGGTTGCAGAAAGCCCAGGTTGCAGTGCTGGCACCCAGGGCACGACAGCAGCACCATTGGGTAAGCAGCTCTCCAGGGCAGCCCAAGGGCATTGTCTGGGTGGCAAAATTAGGTCATGAAAGGAATGGAATTCGTTTATTTGTAGTGATTTTAAATCACAAATGACTTTCACATTCATTAACTAATTACAGCCAATAGAACACCGAGACCTCCAGGCCGCTCTTAACCTCTGCAAACCTCTGTTCTTTCTTCCCCAAGTCAAAGATAAAGGATTCCTACCTGGCCTTGCATTGGGCTGTGGCACTTCTAGATACTGAACTTCTTTATGCTTCTGTCTTGCAGCAGCTGCGATCCCAAGCTCGTGCACTGATAACGTTTGCTGGAATGATCCCTTACAGAACGTCTGGAGACACGAACGCGAGACTGGTGCAAATGGAGGTCCTCATGAATTAGCAGAGCAGCTCTGGCTCAGGGCTCAGCACTGGGCCTGTCGGTAGTGCATTGGGGCTGGGACCAGTACCGTTTTGTATGCTGTATTTTTGTGGATGGAAATAAATTTCTTTGATTTCTATTTGTTTTTTGAGATTTTCATTTTCCGCTGTTCTTTTGTGCTTTTATGTGTTTGTTGATTTTTTTTTTTTTTTTTTTTTTTTTTTTAGATGAGTTTATGTTTAGAAAACCATTCTCAGAAAGCGAGTGTAGAGGAAAGTCAGTTCTGCAGCCCCCTGCGCTGCTGTCCTGCCCTCACTTGGTGTGTGCTGCTGGGATATGAGAGCACATGCACTTCTGGTCACAGAGCGGGCAACGGAGCAGGGGAGCTGATTGCATTATTGTGGGAGACTATTAATTTCTTCCTGTTTTTTTTTTCCAGTATGGCTGTAAGTGTAACCTGTGCTAGGGGATGTTTGACCAACTTCCTAATTATCTTCTTACCAAAACTATTGTGGTGTGAATTTAGATCAACTTTTGGACAGGAAGCAAAGAGCCAACTTGCCATCCCCCCAAGGATGTGTACGAGCAGCTGGGGGCTGTTGGGGGCCCTGGCAGCTCCACTGGGCTCTGCGTGTGGCACCGGGCACTCCTGCAGCACAGTTGAAGGTTGGAGCAGCTGGAGGATGGTGACGTGGGGAGCCCTGAAGCCAGACGGGCTCAGGAGTGTGTTGTGCAGCGTGTCCTTTCTCCTGGCAGGCTGTGTGTCCTCAGGCAGCCTCTGACCCGAGCAGAAGGGCAGCGCTACTTGGCCCATTCTGGAAGGGCTGTCGTTGTCCCCTGCTCTGCTGTGCTGCTCACTGACACGCTCGTTTCCAGCCTTACACCTAATGACCTCCGAGGAAGGCTGTGATGCCAGTCCTGCTGGCCCTTCCAGGCTGAGCAGCTGCTGAAGTGTTCCATGCTTTGTTCTGAAGGCCAGGAAGACCCCTTTGTGCTGTACTGCCCCAGGATGTCAGCCGCAGAGACCCAAAGCCCTGGGATCCGTGCTGCAAGTTAAGGCCCAGCACTGCTCCGTGCAAGATACGAGGTGCTGAGGGATGGACAGAGGTACTGTGTGTAATTGAAGTATTTAGCTGCTGATTGCCCCATGCTTTCTTCTCATGTCTGTGCAGGTGGTGACTTGCAGCACGCTGTCCTCATGTGCTCCGGCTCTGCGTCCCAGCCTGGCCGCAGCCACCTGGCTCTCCTCCCCTGCACACCGGGCTCACTGCTGATGCACGTACGCTGCTTTGCTGCAGATGGCACCCCATGGTCTTCCAGATGCCACTGTTTCTCCCCACCCCACACCTTCCAGCTTTGTGCTTACAGACTTGTTCTTCTGGAATGAACAACCTGCTCTGCTCCCTCCTGTGTCCGGCCACCACGCGTTCTGCTGCAGAGTCTGTAACCTCGGTGCCTTCCTGCCCTGACTTTGTTAATGGGCAGCCTCCACCTTGGCTTTCTGTGTCGCCTGCCCAAAGAGGCTTTGGGGATGTTGTGAATTGACACATTGTTTGGAGCAGCCTGTCACTGACCATTCTCACAGGAGGAGCGCTCCCTTTGTAATGTCAGGCCATCGAGAGCGACCTTGATTTCCTACATGCCATTAGTGTGAGCAGAGTTTCCTCGTGCCCTCTCCCAGGCTGCTGTCATTCATGTCCCAGTGGGGCTGAGCGATGGTCGGGAGCGCAGGCTGCTCTGCTCTTGGGGGCTCTCTTCACCCTGATGGTTGCAGCTCTTCCATTGGTGTGAGCAGCTGCTTGGCCACCTCACAGTGGGCAGTGCTGGTGACTGCTGATTCCCAGCCCGCTACAATGAGGATGTGGCTTTGCTCCCTTTGCGTAAAGTGAATTTAGGGTCATTTGCTGATTTCCTTCTGTGGGAACTGAACATGTGCCAGCAAGCACACCGCCGTCTGTCCCCAGCAACCCCAGGCTTCAGCAAACCACAGTGCTTTGCCTGCAACCCTGCAGCGCTGTCTGTGTGCTGGCATCTGTCCTTTGTGGGATGGAGGCCAGATGGGGGAGATGGGGTGCAGCAAGGTGGGAGCGGTGATAACCATCTCTCTTCTCTTTGCAGGTTCCTTCCCTGCAGGTGAGGGCTCACTCCCAGTCCCACTCAGGGCAGCACCGTGCTGGGCTCCCTCTGAGGAAGGCAATGGGGCTGTTAAGGCTTCCCTGAAGGCCTGCAGGGATCTCTGCTTTGACAGCCTTTAAAAGAATCCACCTGTGGAGCACTGAGCTGTTCTCCACCTACCGGATTAAGGTTGGTTTGACATGTTTAATGGCCACAACAGGCACAGAGCGTTCCTCGTCTGGCTGCAGCTCCTGTGACGCCTCAGGATGGCCGGGTATTGTTGCTGCAGCTGGTGTTGTGAATCAGGCCGACAGCAAGCGCTTCCTACTATCCGGCTATTTCACTACACCAGGGTTGCATCATACCACTTCCTTCGCTCGCCTCCCGGAGCCTCCGTGCCTCTCCCAGAGCATTGTGCTGCTGCGCCCGGCCTCTGGGAGGCTCTGATTTGTGCCATCGGGGGCAAGTCGGTGTTTTCTGATGGGATGATGAGGTTCTAAAATAAAGCTGTTGCTTCGAGGCATCGGTGCAGCGCTGTTTGTGTCGGTGGAAGCTGACGGCCGTATCGCAGTGCGTGGGGAGCAGAGTGAGTCCTCGGAGAGCGGGTAGAAATGTTTGTGTGGGTGCAAAGGGCCACCGGAGGCGGTGGTTGGACAACCCCAATTTTCCATTAACTCGCAAAGCGAGTGGGCTGAATTTGCAATGGGCTGCAGCACTGCCCTCAAATGTTATTACCTGCCCCGTTAGCCGTCTTCCACGATGTTATCTGTTGTGCGTTTAAGTGCATGCGTGACACTGAGCCCTGTTTCACACAGCCTCCCATCCCTCTGTTTGGGGCGGGGGTCTCTGCCACCCCCGGGCTCCCAGTTCCCCTCTTCTGTGGGTTCAGCTCCCGGCACAGCTCAGCTCCTCTGGCAGCGGTGCAGCCGTGGTTTGAGGGATCTGCTGGGGCAGTGCCGCAGGGAAGGGGCAGAGGAGCACAGCGCTGAGCTCACCTCCGGCCCCCGCCTGGGAACATTCAGTTCCCACCCAGATTTGTTATGGAAAACCGCCGCGTTTCTCTGCTGCTCTGTCCTGGGGACTTAATCTCAAATCCGTTATCAGTGCCGCGATCGGGCACTGGCAGCCACTGATGCTGATAACAGCAGTTTTGATACCCCCTCCGGCTATTTTTTCCCCCTGACCAGCTCGGGGTGGTTCCAGCCACTCGGGTACCCCCAGGCGCTGTGGGGCCGTGCTTGGCTCTGCCGGGTATAAATCCCCGACCCCAGCACTACAAGTGGGACCCGTGCGGCCACCATGGCTGAGCTGCCATGTGCTGAGCCCCTGCCACGCTGCAGCGGCCGCTTCACCATCAGCACGCTGCTGGGTGCCGAGGAGGCGGCGGGCTGTGAGGGCACGCAGCTCTCGGGCAGCTCGCTCTGCACCAGGACCTTCGGCTACAACACGGTCGATGTGGTGCCCGCCTACGAGCACTACGCCAACAGCAGGGGGGTGGGTGAGGCCGGACGGGGAAGACCGTCGCTGGCGGACCTTCACTCCATCCTCAAGGTAAGGCCCTGGCGCAGGGACTGCTGGCCACGCTTGTTCTGGGGTGGCTCTGTGCTCAGCCTCCGTTCTGCAGCCCGACCCCGGCCATCTCCGCGTGCCGCTGCCTGACCCCCAGCGTGGCAACGGCCTCCCTGATGCTGAAGAGGAGGCTGGCGAGCCAAGCAGCGCCCCTGCAGCAGAGCCCGTTCGTTTCGGGTGGGTGAAGGGTGTGATGGTGAGTGCCCCACGTCCTGTTGGCGAATCATAACATCGTTACATTTTTCCCAGTGTGTCTATGAGATGAGTGGTGATGGCCTCACGTTGTGCCAGGGGAGGTTCAGGTGGGAACAACTTCTGCTCCAGAAGAGCAGATGCAGTGGCACAGCTGCTCAGGGAGGTGGGGGAGTCCCCATCCCTGGAGGTGTCCCAGAGCCGTGGGGATGTGGCACTGAGGGACGTGGGCAGTGGGCACGGTGGGGGTGGGGTTGGATTTGGGGGTCCTTTCCAGCCTTAATGGCTCTGTGATTCTTTGGTTTAGCACTCATGGGTTGACAGTTGGACTGGATGACCATAGAGGTTCTTTCCAGCACCTGTGGTTCTGTTTGTCACAACTCTGCCCACACAGAGCTGTTCCCCGTCCCTTCCCGGTGCCCTGTTGTTAGCTGGAGGCCAGCAGACCCAGCATGGCCCTGCCTGTCCCAAGGTGCCTGCCCACACTCACAGCCGTGTCCCGTTGCCCTGCAGATCCGCTGCATGCTGAACATCTGGGGTGTGATCCTCTACCTGCGCCTGCCCTGGATCACAGCCCAGGCAGGAATTGGTGGGTGCCCATGGGGGACGATGGCAGCAGGCATGGGGAGGAGGCCGAGGGGGCTGCCAGCAGTGCCCGGCCCGGTGGGTGCAATCCGTCCTCTCCCGCAGCCCTGACGTGGCTCATCATCCTGATGTCTGTGACTGTGACCACCATCACCGGGCTGTCCATCTCTGCTATTTCTACCAACGGCAAAGTGAAGTCAGGTAGGGTGTCCCTGCCAGGTCTCTCGCGGCACTCCTGGGGCGACTGCCCCCAAACCTTCTCCGTGGGGTTTCTGTGCCGCAGGGGGCACCTACTTCCTCATCTCGAGGAGCCTGGGACCGGAGCTGGGCGGCTCCATCGGCCTCATCTTTGCCTTCGCCAACGCGGTGGCCGTGGCCATGCACACGGTGGGCTTTGCTGAAACCGTGCGGGATCTGCTGCAGGTGAGGACGTGGCCCTGAACCCATCTGCACCCCCTCATGCCCAAGCAGAGCTCATTATCAATATCTGCGTTAACGCCGCACCGCCCATCATCAGCCGCCAGCTCCTCCACCTCGCGGATGTGGCGGCGGTTGGCTGAGGGAATTCTGTTTCCTGGTGGATGACGGTGCCCCTTCCCCAGGAGCACAACTCTCTGATCGTGGACCCCACCAACGACATCCGCATCATCGGGGTGCTCACCGTCACCGTGCTGCTGGGCATCTCGCTGGCTGGCATGGAGTGGGAAGCAAAGGTACCGCACTCTTCCGCAGTGACCCGGCCTGCAGCCCGGCCAAGCCACCTGCCCTTCTCTGCCCCCCCAGGCCCAGATCCTGTTCTTCTTGGTCATCCTGGTGTCCTTCATAAACTACCTGGTGGGGACGGTAATCCCGGCCAGTGCTGAGAAGCAAGCAAAGGGCTTCTTCAGCTACAGAGGTGGGTTCACCATGGGACGGGGCTATGACATGAGTGAAGATAAGAGCTGGGATTGTGTTCTGGCAGCAGTTTGCCTGCATCCAGCGCTGCAGCGTCGGAGCTGGAAGAGGTGGTAGGAGCACCGGGTGGATGGGGATGCTTTTCTGCTTCCTCCTCAGCTGACATTTTTGCCCAGAACTTCGTGCCCGACTGGCGCGGACCCGAGGGTTCCTTCTTTGGTTTGTTCTCCATTTTCTTCCCGTCGGCAACTGGCATCTTGGCGGGAGCCAACATCTCCGGTGACCTGAAGGTAGGTTTTCGCCAGCCCTCCCTGAGCTGTTGCTTCTCAGGATGGGGAAATGCGGGCCCACAAAATTCAGATGGCACAAAACCATCGCTGGGGGCCCCCGGGAAAGCAGCTGTGCATCTCCCTGCGACCCCTTTGGACAGGACCCTGCTCTGGCCATCCCCAAGGGCACCTTGATGGCCATCTTCTGGACCACGGTGTCCTACCTGGTGCTGTCGGCTACGATAGGTGAGTGGGGCGGGCTGAGCCCCCCATGATGCAGGGTGGTGGGCAGCAGGAGCGGTGCCCCTGTGTCTTTGGGGCCGGTGCAGGAGCAAAGCGTGCACATAGCCGTGCCCCACAGGTGCCTGCGTGCTTCGGGATGCCTCGGGCAGCCTGAATGACAGCGTGGCAGTGGGCTCACCAGGCTGCGAGGGACTGGGCTGCAGCTATGGCTGGAACTTCACCGACTGTGCCCAGCGGCAGAGCTGCCGATACGGGCTCAGCAACTACTACCAGGTGTGCCTGGGGATTCAGGCTCCGTGATGGGGATGTGTCAGGAGAGCTCTTTCTGCTCGGGTTACAGATGTGGCTGAATGTCACCACCTGGATAACGTTAATGGAAGCAGTGAGGGTGGTAGGACGGGGGCTGGAAATTCTTTAGGGTAAGGTGATGTGCTGGCAGCATGGAGTGTCCTGACTGCTGGGTTTTTGGGCAGAGCATGAGCATGGTGTCGGGATTCGGTCCCCTCATCACGGCTGGGATCTTTGGTGCCACCCTCTCCTCAGCACTGGCCTGCCTCGTCTCGGCCCCCAAGGTCTTCCAGGTGAGCACTGGTCCCTGTCCCACTCCCTGTCTCTGTCCCCAGGTAACAGGTCGGGACATCCCCGCACCTCTCCCCCTTTCTCCCCACAGTGCCTCTGCAAGGACCAGCTCTACCCTCTCATAGGCTTCTTTGGGAAGGGCTATGGGAAGAACAGCGAGCCGATCCGTGGCTACATGCTCACCTATGCAATAGCCATTGGCTTCATCCTCATCGGTGGGTGCCTCCAGCCGTGCCTGGATGGCTCGGTCCTGACGCACCGCTGACACTCTGCCCTGTCCTCCTCCTGCAGCCGAGCTCAATGCCATTGCCCCCATCATCTCCAACTTCTTCCTCTGCTCCTATGCGCTCATCAACTTCAGCTGCTTCCATGCTTCCATCACCAACTCCCCAGGTGGGTGCCAGCCCTGGCCTGCCCGCCGCATCCTGGCTGTGGGGTGAGGGGAGCCAGCGGCAGCCGCTGTCTGTGTTTGCATGCAGGTTGGCGACCCTCCTTTCGGTATTACAGCAAGTGGGCTGCGCTCTTCGGTGCCACAATCTCAGTGGTCATCATGTTCCTGCTGACCTGGTGGGCGGCCCTCATTGCCCTCGGCATCGTCATCTTCCTCCTGGGCTATGTCCTCTACAAGAAACCAGGTGTGTGGTGGCTCTGGAGAGGGTCCTCGCATCGCCCAGAGTTGTTTGTGCTCATTGCCCATCCATCCCCTCCACACAGATGTCAACTGGGGCTCCTCCATGCAAGCCAGCTCCTACAACCTGGCACTGAGCTACTCGGTAGGGCTCAGCGAGGTGGATGAGCACATCAAGAACTACAGGTAAGGGGGCTCAGATTGGAGCTGAGAGGGAGGGGAACAGAGCTGGTCCCCCACAAAGCCAAGATGGGATTGTGCCCATGGCTGCAGCCTCAGTGCTGGTGAATCACAGAGGGGACCGGCTGCACCCCAAACCCCACATCCTCTCTGCCACGTGGCAAGGCTGCTCCTCAGACTCTGTGCTCTCCTTCCCATCAGGCCACAGTGCCTGGTCCTGACCGGGCCGCCCAACTTCCGCCCAGCGCTGGTGGACTTCGTGGGCACCTTCACCAAGAACCTCAGCCTGATGATCTGTGGCAATGTGCTGATCGTGAGTGGGGCTGCAGGGTGCCCTGCAGCTGGATTCTACTCCCTGCAGGCATCCCAAAGAAGGAAAATATCAGGCCACATTGTGTTCCTTTGGTTCCCTATCTTGGGTAACCAGTGGTCCACAGGTGGTACAGCACCAGTGTCACCAGCACGTCACTGGGAAACCAGTGGAGTTGAGGCTGATAAACCAAAATTTGCCATTTTTTGGTGCAACAGCAACTCCCCTCACATGCCATGCTTAAATCCAGGTTCTGCCAATAGCTGGGGTGAGGGGAGCTGGAGTTCTTTGGTGCCCGGAGCACTGGGATGGGGACAGGGACAGTGGCCACCCGGCCAATGTGCTGTGCTCCCTCCCTGCTCCCCCAGGGCCCCCGCAAGCAGAAGGTGCCCGAGGCCCGGCAGGCATCGGATGGCCACACCAGGTGGCTCCTCAAGAGGAAGATCAAGGCCTTCTACACCAATGTGCTTGCTGAAGACCTGAGGAGCGGCGTCCAGATGCTGCTGCAGGTGGGGCCAAGCTGACCATCGCAGCCGCTGCTTGGGGCCACACAGTGCCAGGCCTCATGTAGGAATCTGTTGCTCCCATTGCTTTTCCTGAAGGCTGCCGGCCTGGGGAAGATGAGACCCAACATTGTCGCACTGGGCTACAAGAGGGACTGGCAGGCAGCTGCACCACAGAGCCTGGAGGATTACGTGGGCATCCTGCAGTACGCGCTGCACCGACACCTGGTGGCTCCGTGTGCCTCTCTGAGCCAGGCAGTGGTGTCATGCTGTTGTGTCCCCATCTCAGGGGAGCCTGAGGGGGGACCACTGCCGTCAGCTGCCTCCTCCCTCCTTCCAGCGATGCCTTTGATTTCAAGCACGGCGTCTGCCTGCTACGGCTGCGGGAAGGGCTAAATGTTTCCCGAGTTCCACAAGCCCACAGTAAGTGCTGCAGACATGCAGTGTTGGGGACCATCCTCATGATGGGGACCGGTACCCTGAAACCAGGGCAGGACGTGCCCGTGCTCCTCTCCCTCCACAGTTAACCCTGCATTTGGGGCAGCAGAGCATCCTGATGGGAACGGCACCGGCGGCAGAGCAGCACCCAGCACCGGCATTGGTCAGTGCTCATTAGGGATGCCCAGAGCCTCCTGCAGCCTCGGGATCCACTCTGGGGAGCTGGGTTTGTGCACAGGGCACAAACAGAGACACGGCTCTGTTTGCCACTGTAACAGTGGTGCTGTGGGATGGTGCTGTGCTGATGTCTGCATTTCCCCTCACAGCAGACCCTGAGCAGCAAGCGAGTACCATCTTCCAGAGCCAGCAGGGCAAGAAAACCATCGACATTTACTGGCTCTTTGATGATGGAGGTAGGTCCCACCTTGTGCTGCAGCACCACAGCACAGGAGGATGGCAGAGCACTAAAAATGCCCCGTGGCTGTGTCCTGCAGGGCTCACACTGCTCATCCCCTACCTCCTTGGTCGCAAGAAGCGGTGGGGAAAATGCAAGGTCCGGGTGTTTGTTGGTGGGCAGATCAACAGGATGGACGAGGAGAGGAAGGCGTACGTGCCAGTGCAAAACGTGCACGGGTGCCCCGGCTCAGCAGCTGGTCACTGAGTGCTGGGAACTGTCCCTCTCTCTGCGGCAGGATCGTGTCCCTGCTGAGCAAATTCCGCCTGGGCTTCCACGAGGTCCACATCCTGCCTGACATCAACCAGCAGCCCCGACCGGAGCAGTAAACACAACCCCACGGCCCCGCAGTCCTGCCTGAGCCACAGCGCTGTGCACAGCACAGATCCCCGCTTCCAGCCAAGCAGCTCACAGTCCCTTGC
Organism: Bambusicola thoracicus; assembly: GCA_002909625.1. NCBI lineage: Eukaryota > Metazoa > Chordata > Aves > Galliformes > Phasianidae > Bambusicola > Bambusicola thoracicus. The sequence continues at coordinate 14,839 of PPHD01016413.1, forward strand.
AGCAGGATGGGGAGCACACCGTGCCCCGTCCCAGCATGGTGTCCTTGCCTTGCAGCATCAGAAGGTTTGATGAGCTGATTGCACCCTTCCGGCTGAACGACGGCTTCAAGGATGAGGCGGCGGTGAATGAGCTGCGGCACGGCTGTCCCTGGAAGATCTCCGATGAGGAGGTGCACAGGCACAGAGCCAAGGTAGCGCTGGGGCAGCCTGCAGGGAGCCTCTTTCTTTTAAGTCAGGAATGTTTGGTTTTGGTCTCCTAAACCTTCACCATCCACTCCGCAGTCGCTCCGACAAGTGAGGCTCAATGAGATTCTGCTGGATTACTCGCGGGATGCGGCGCTCATTGCCATGTAGGTGTCAGCATCCCCGGTCCTGTTCCTTGTAGGGCAGGAACGGTCCCTTCAGGTTCTGGACACCCCACAGCTGGTGGGATGGGGCAGCACTGCTGCACCCAGGGGGAAGGCATCAAGGGGTCCGGCCTCAGGGGGAGGATGCGGTGGTTCTCTGTTTGTAGGGAAAAATCTGTGAGCTGGTGCCAGGAGATGCCTCCTGACACAGCCCCATCTGTGGCCGCAGCACGCTGCCCATTGGCAGGAAGGAGCGCTGCCCCAGCTCCCTCTACATGGCCTGGCTCGAGACGCTCTCACAAGACCTGAGACCCCCAGTCATCCTGATCAGAGGAAACCAGGAGAACGTTCTGACCTTTTACTGCCAATAAAGCCTCCCGCACCCCTGCCAC
>PPHD01016414.1:0-15577 GCA_002909625.1 Bambusicola thoracicus
TATTTAAAAATACAATAAAACTCTAAATGTGACTCCAAGGGAGATATGAAAAAGTGTAAAGATTTCATGAATAATATTTTAGATCTATTTTGGCAATGAAGTACAAATGGCAATTATCCCAAGTAAATGTTGACAAGGTTTCAGACTATTGTTTACCGATTTCAGAACAAAATATCCTTAACTAACATTAAATACATATACAAAATATGTATTTAGACTCTGAGCAAAAACTATTCCAGATTAACAATAAATCTTTTAGCATCTTTGCTTTCTAAGCAACTGTAGCTGTAAAAACAAAACAACATGTTTGGGATTTCAGGGTACAAGACCATTCTTAGCAGTTTCTTGATTTCATTGTGTTGCAACAATCACAACATGGAAGCCTGGCAGAAAGAGTCACAAATTTTAATTCTTTTTCCTTTTCCAAGTAGTACCATTCCTTAAAACATAAGTTCTCAAACTGTATATCCAAGCAAGATCCATCTTGAACTGGGACAAACAAACAAGAAAATTCTACCTTTTTTTCAGAACTTTTACTTTTTCTTTTTTTTTTTTTTTTTAAGAAAGAAATGCATTATTCTTTGTCTTCTGGGAGGTAGCTTGGTAACACAATTCAGAGACTAGGCAGCATTTTAAATGACTAGGAATAACCCAATAACCCACGAATGTCTGATTTTCTCTATGTATAATGAAGATGGTATTAATTTCTCAGATTTTAACTGTCATTCAGATTATGCATCACTCTGTGACACATATAGTTTTATCATAAAAAGTGCTGCCTAAGACTTTGACTTTGATTGAGATCTGCAAGTATAGTCCTAACAAGAATAAGAGTCCTGGGGATAGTAGCCTTTACCTGTGAAGATAGCAAGAATTCAGTAAATTTCTTCCACATTTCCTCACCAAAATACTTTATAATCCCTCCTCAGAACTAACCCTTCAAATAACAAGAGGCCAGCTCAGTCACTTGGTATTTATTGTAAACGTTTCTCTGAGGCACCATCACTTTTTAATTGATGCACTCTTCAAAGTTAAAACAAATATTTCATAATGCCTAATAAAAATTCAGAGCAGCCTATAACAATCATATTTCAGGCATTTACTAGCTTGGATTGCATTTTGATTATGGAGCAAATGCAGAGAACTCAAACCCTTACTCCGACATTTACTTTTTTACCTCTTAATATAAGCCTGTAAACTATCAATGCCCACAACTTTCAGAGTTTCAGATGTCTGCTTAAAAAAGGAAACTGTAACAAATTCCTTCAAATACCCTACAGGAGGTTATCCTGTTCTGAGGCCCAGCAATAGTAATCTACAGCACAAAACCTCAGTCTTCACACAGCAATAAACAATAAACCCAATTTTTGAGAGTCATTATATCATTATATTCAAACATTTTTTCGACTCCATAATGGGTGATCTACTTTTCAAAACCGTGTGTATTTTGTTGTGGAAATAAGTGATTTGAATAACTATGTGAGCGGACACTGAGTTCTTCAAAGCACATGGTTCATTCTAATTTGTCCTTAGTTTAGATTTCCAAAAAGACAAATCTTGTCCCTACCCCAGCCAGCTTACAGAAGCTCAAGGAGAGGTCTTTGGTTCTGTGGGCCTATGGTTCATCGTGCTTACAGCTATAACCACCCTGCTCTTTAAAAAGAGAAGGAAAAAAACAAAAAACAAAAAACAAACAAACAAAAAAAAAACCAACCACGGTATAAGATCAAGTTCTGTAGGGACACAGATATTACAGTAAACATAAAGTATTTTACCCTCATCTCCAAAGAGCAATACTTTGATTGGCCAAGGCAAAGTCTTTTGTAATAACTGTTCTATTCAGAGTGTTTTACATTTCAAAATTCATTCTGTTGCACCTTGAAAGAGTCTAATTCATTTCTATTTTGCTTTCCAGAGGAGAAAACATAAAGTAACAGTTTCTGATGCCCTGGTAGTTCAAATTGGAAGTGACAGAAGACCTATTAGCTTATACAGAGAGAGGAAAACCATTTCTCTCCAATCCATCACCAAACACCTCAAAGAAAGGCGATAAGGTTCCTAAGAACGGATGCTTGGTATCCCTTGGAATGAGAGAAGGTGGGGACTGACAATATCCTCCCAACCGACAAATGGTGACAGAAATCTTCAGTAAAGTAGTGTAAAAGTACAAAGGAAGCACAATCTGCACAAGGAAAGCTACTGATTGATAGATCTCAGATGTGTAAAAGCTGCAGCCCTACAAGGTATGTCCCTGGTATCTTGCCTCCTCCTTCTGTCACATCTGGAATAAAAAGCCTATACTGAATCAACTGCCTGCTGGCTTAGAATGATATTTATTTCAGCCTTCCATTCTAATATAATTTTGGTAAAAAGAGATTTTCAGGCACTCCCGCACTCTTACACACACTCACCTCCGTTCTCAAGTTGCTCACCAAAAAACTGAAACAAGCAAAACTGCCAGCTTAAGGTCCATAGCTCTGTATTTACAGTGTGTTATGCAGCCAGAATAATCCACTACACCTTCTTATATTATGACTTAACCAGTGACCTGCATAGGACAACATGCATAAAGACTGACAAGAGGCAGCATGAGTAGAGTTTCTGACAGAAAGCAGAGTTCAACATCTATTCATTGTTAATTTGACTGTACAGTATTACCAAGATTACTGTAGCACACAATGTTCTTGTAAGGTTATGAACTGGTTTGCATCCTTCCACTGCTAGAATTTAATACTGTACTAAGTGTGATATATCTCATCCATTATTAATCCCGTCCAGTTTTGCAGCAAGTTTCTATAAAACCTATGTTGAAATACTGCACTCTTAAAACACCTGCCAAATCTGTAAGATGTAATATTAATATAGTTACGTTCCAGATAGGTGCACATTTAACCCACGCTAAACAATCTGCATGTTCTGTTTGCGTATTCCTGCTGAATATTTACTCTATCTCTACAGCCAAGGAAACAGTACTTTAGTGTAGTTTATGACAGTATTGCAAATAGAGCCCAACACAAAGTAAAGCTACAGATAAAATCTGAATAGGCCTATTATTGTTTTCAGAGAGAGTTAAATAAGCAATATAATTTTTGTGGACTACAGAAAGTTCCTGCTCAAGAACAAGAAAGGAAACACCGGTGTGAAATGCATCAAATTCTAGTATTTACTGATAGTTAGGATCACTAGCTACAGTAATTCAGCATAGGACCATCCCTGTTTTTTATAAAGCAAACCTTTTTTTCAGATGGAGAGAGAAACCTATTGCAACTGTCCATTAGTTTCAGCATTGTCTTCACTTTAGAGACCTACTCAAGAAATTCCACATCAATAAATATTACTCCCTGACACATACCAGTAATAATGAAAGAAAATATCTTTAAACAGAACAGAAAGCAATATTCTATTTAAGATACTATTCCCTACCAACAATGCTGTAAACCTTCCTCTGTTCCCTGAGAGGTCAGTAGGAGCTTCACCATCAGCTCCAGGTAGAACAGATTTAACTCAGCATTTGAAGCAGGCCAGTATTCAATGTAATCACAAAAAGTAAATTTTTCACTCAACACTCTTTGTTTTGCTATCCTCAGCAAGGGAAATGGTGCATATACACAGAGAGCTCCTGCTTTGGTGGTCCTGTAGCAGAAACTATATTGCTTAACTTAAACTTCAGCCTACCTAAGCATGACTAATTTACAGAAAACACTACACCTACAAGAAAAGCTAGGAAAATCCTCACTTAAAGGAAAACTGAAAAATAAATAAATAAAATCAGATGATACTACTTTTCACTCTTCCAAAATTTTTTTAAGTTAGTAAGAAATGATATTTAAAATACATTACACTATTAAATCATTTACTCACTTACAATTCTGGTGTTTTGTTTCACTTTCCTCTACTTTGATCTAAGGTAAGGTTGACTCTGAAGTGACTTGTTCCTAACACTGCTGGGATTCCCAAGAGTAAGGCAGCAGTAACAGAAAAGAGAAGGTTAACACACCGAACACGTATAATTCATCTTTGATACATTAACAGTAATTTGAAAGTCTCGCTATCATTAGCACTACATTGAACATAGTAAAATGTGAAAATATCATACTACAAAACTTCCACTTTTGACAGCAATTTCAACAGACAATTGTAAGGAACACTTAACTGTGTAATTAAGCTATCTAGATAAATAGCAACAAGTTTTTTCTTTACTTTTTTACCCTCCTCCCCACTCTCTCCCTCCTGCCAAAGAAAGAAACCCTTTTACTGCAGACACTCCTAGTCTAATACTCTAAAGATACACCACAATATTTTTGTGCTTTGTATTTATGTGTAGCACAAAAAAAAAGTACAGAGACATTACTGAATAATTTACGTGACAGAACTTTTTTTTTCCATTATTAATTTGACTTGAGCTTTTGAAACAGAAATGTATATGATCTGAAAAGCATATATATGCCAATGAGTAAAGAAATAAACTATATTTTACTATACACATGGTAGGTAGGTGCAGGACTACTGTACCAGCAGCGTTCCACTCAGCAGCTTCTGGTGTGACCTACAAACACCTACACCCTGCTGGCAGCCTTAAAAGCTCAGCTGGGAAGTGGCTATCTATTAAAGAAGGATTAATGTATAGATCTTCAACCCCACATCTAACTGAAATAAGAAGTGAAAATGAAGGAAAAACTAGACTATTCAACATGATAGAAGTAATAAAAGGGGAACATATTTCTCATCTGTTAACCTTGAATATCTGCTAGCTCAAGATTTTCACATTCTTCATGTATCTCTTTGCTGTTCATTCCTTAATAACCACTCGAAAATCAGCTGCACATTAAAGAAATGCAATATAAATTTGACTGGACTCACTACATCTGAGATATCCTCCAATACAGCATAAAGCTAATTTAGCTGTCACTTACTGTAAGTAAAATGACAAATATCTGTAATATCTGTCAAGATATGAAAGCTTTAAAAAGAGTTATGCAGCTGTCAACATTTTGATGACTTTAACAAGAGGAAAATAAACGAAGAAGAGAAAATAGACAGCATGTCTGTTGTGAATCTAGTTGCCACAGTCTTCTATTACTTATATTAATAAAAATAAAATTACTTCATAAAAATAAGATAAATAACAAAGACTTCTAGAATAAACTGATACAGGTAAATATATTAGTACTGGAAGACAGCCATAGAAAATGCTGCTAAAAGTAGAATGTACATCTTTCATAACACAGTAATTAACACATTGTAATATCCAGCATTTCTTTAATTTGGAACTACTATTTAAGCACCAACACCGCAGGAAACCCTACAAGGCACAATTGAAGGGGTTGGTCAAATATTTGGACTCATATTTCAATACAAAACTTTTTTTTAAGTTTTTTTATTGTAGTATATTTTTGTGATACAGCAATACCCTAAACCATTACAGCTCATAAAGTATGCGATGTTATATACATTTTCCAAAGAGATTTTTAAAGATTAAAGTCATTTTGACTTAAGCATTTTTATCCCCTTTCTTGCACACGTACGTCAGTCTGTTTTTATTTAGCTGCTGGTTTTCAGGTGTTGGCAAAAGTTTCTGCCTTCCTCTTCTCACCCATCAGGAAAAGAAGAGTGTTTAGAGTTTTATCATGAATTTTATACCTGGTTTTAGAAGTTTTGCATAGAACATTCTGCCCTAAAGGGAATATAAGGGAATATAAATAATAGCACATTCCTAACAGGTACATGATGGCTAAAGTTGTGTCAGACTGCTTGTACACGTACTCATTTTTAACCCATCCTAAGTACGGAGTTCTAAAGCTATAAGTCTTTGCAGCTAAAAACATATTAGACTTTAATTATAAGAATTACCTGGAGAAAGGAGTACAGTTTTATCTTCTTTCATCCCGCCCAAGAGATCTTCTGCTACCAAACACCTTCACATAAACCTTCTGCCACTCTTATTTCTCTAACTTGTTCTCATTTAGACAGAAAATCACCTTATCAAGCTTATGCTTCTAGAGTGGAAATGGGTATATATAAGCATCCTAATCATTATTTGAAGTTATGCATTTTTCAGAGTAAAGATTTCAAGTTCTATGTTGCAACTAGGACTGTGGGAACCTGACCCGAGATAGAGGACCTTTAGTGGTATGACAAAACAATGAAAAAAATATATCTTACACTATAGCAAATAAATAAATTCTGTTGTTGTTTTTTTTTTTTTTTCCCTCACTAAGAAGAATAATAGATGATGTGAAAAACCTGATTAAAGCAAATATGAACACTAGAAGAAATATTTTCCTCATAGGCCTTTTGTATGCTGAACTCAATCTGTACAACCAATCTGTTTTGGGAAGTAGGGATGTAAATCCAATGTTTCACTAATAATTTTATTAGTGGTGAAATCTGACACAGCAGTCAACAAGAGATATCTTATAGCTGCTAAAATAAAAAATTTGTACATTTGAAAATAGCATTTTGATTTTGCCCCGGATTTTAGCCCCATTGTATGAGACAGATTTTGCGAAGCAAGAATTTATGGGTGATAGAAATGAAGCAGCCAGCCTGCTTCTCATCAAATCTCAAGGTGAACCACCTGAGTAAGACATAGTTTTTTTTCTAAGGTATTAAATCAAAAAATGAGCTCCTACAAGAAACAATAAAGGAGATAATATAAAGGAGTCTAGAAAGAAGCAAGAAGAATATGTTATATATTCTGATTAATACCACTATATTTGTGAAACAGACTTCCTGCAATTGCAGTATAGACTTATTTCATTTGAGGGCAATGCAAGCCATTCTAGCTTAAGTTGAACATTTGCCACATCCAAGATTATCTGTTTATGTTTTTGCAACAGCTAAAGGGCTTCCTAACTACTGAAACTAAACCTGTACAGCCCTTTAGTTTCCTCACAAAAGGAGTGCTATAATTAACACTCAGGGTTTTTAGTTAGTGTGCACATGCGTGTATGTATGGTCAGCACCATCTTAGACACCTGTTGGTTTCGTTAGCATCTTTTAAAGACCCCGTACTCTTTGTTTGGACAAAAATATAACTGTATAATATTTGGGTTTTTAAGCATGTATCTGCTTTATTTGGCTCTCTTAGTTTTCAAGTTGAGAGTCTTCAGATTTCCTTACAACACCATCTGATTGAAACATATAAGAGTCATTTAGAAAAGAGAAAAAAAATGTCCAGGAAGGGTCCAGCCAGATCTTGCACAAAGCATGATCACGCTGACTTGAAACTTCAGTGAGGGGCCTAAGCAATGAGCAAATGAAGGAACCAAGAAACCATGCAGGTTGCTCTATACAGTCACTAACGAAAAAAGCAAGTAAAAATAACATTGTAGTGGTTCTACGAAGCAGTAACCTTGCAGTCATCCATAATCCTGAAACATTTAAAGAACCACTACGTTAAAAAAAAAAAACAACAACAACAACACAATTCTGACACTACAACAGAAGTTATGTTTATGTGCTCTGGTGATGCAATACACATGACCAGACCAATAAGACTTCACCCTACTATTAATAAGATGGCTGTATTTTATCCATAACATGTTATGACCATTTGAGAGAGTTTCCAGATGAAAAGATGTACACTGTCATTAGTTTGTGTGGTTTTGGCCAGAAAGAGATTCCCATGAGACAAGGATTTGTGGCTCCTCTGCTTAAATGTGTTTATTCATTCTAAAAGACTAATGTCCACATCACATCATTTGGCTCAAAAACAAAGGAGCCAAGCAAAACCGAAATGAACTGTAAAAAGGGCAGGGCAAACCTCTAATGTAGCTACTTAAAATAGTAATAACATTTTGCAAACAGATTTAAACACTATTTTTGTCACCAAGGATGATTCCTGTTTCATTTGCACAGATATGTCAATACAAAAAGCGATGAACAAACACACTAAAAAAAGACAATTTGTGCTTGGATATTTTGGTTATATCTGTCTTGTCAAGAGTATAAGTTACTTGTCTTATATTACCAGTAATTAATATTATTTATATTTTTTTATAATTATTAATTTAGTAGAGATTTTAAATCATATAAGCAGCTGAATTATTATATACAACTTAACGCTACTAAAATTATAAAAGAATCTGTCTTCCTTATCCCAGGAAATGTGATGAGAAACTGCAGCTGACTTAGTAGACCACACTGGTTACAAGTTTTGATACTGTTCAGAGAAAAAAATAAAAATAAAAATAAAAGTCAGGCTTAAATGTAAATTTATTTTTCTTATTTAGCCTGTCAAATTCAGCAAAAAGAAACATCTTAGATATCAGAAAATGAAGCCTTCAAACATTGCTACTCCACGTTATCACACTCATCTGATTTTTAAAAACAGGAACAGCTGCATTTACTGATAAGAAAGCAGGAAGATGTATGTTTTTGCACAGATGTTTTAAAAATCATTCTTTGTTAAGCATACGTCTAAGAAATAAGCCACCTTTAATCTTCTCTAATAGTTAAGTCAAATGAAATAAATGACATGGCAAAGAATCTTTAAGACATAAATGAAATAAAAACAGTACTCACATTTTATATAAAAAGGAAGTTTCTTCACCTTTATAACTTCAGTTATCACTGAAGAACTGATTAAAGATCAATGAGACCAAATGTCAAGCAAATATTTATTAATACTTCTAGAAAAGTATACTTACATCTGTACTTCCAAGGATAATTATGGGAGAGCCCTTGTAAATCAAAGGTATTCCAAACAACTGAATTATAGATAAAGAAAACATTAATAGCAATCCTCCCAATTACAGTAAAGGCATGCGTGATCATTTCAAAGTTTCATTATTCTTCATTATATAATTTAGCTAAGCAACCACAATGTCTGAGAAGCTCATCTTAAGAGAATAAAGCAAATGAATGAACTTCTGAAAGAAAACTTATTTTTTTATATTTTATACCATGTATATACTTTATACATCCACATTCTGTACAAAACGACACACATATAGCCTCACAACGCATACGCAAGCAAAGAGTCCAAAGACATTCAACTAGGGCTTAGTTAACTTGAGTTCTATTACTTCTTAGAATGTGGATCACCATACAAGGATCTTGTGTTTTTATATAATATAATGTTACATATATATTGTAGGTACAATTTTATATTTTAAGTTATGATCGATTTTCCTGAAGACAAGTACTATTAGAAGAAATTCATCTATATAAAGATTTATCTTTATTTTAATTTATTTTTCATTAAAAAATTACTGTATTCCCAGGACTGGCTTAGATGGGGATAGGTTCATCTTCTTAAACTTGGAAGTCAAATACTGTTGTGCCTTTGTATAGGTAAAATCCACACCTGTCTCCCAAAGGCAAAATACAGAATTTAGAAGAAGGTCGGGCACCACTCCACAAGGCTCTACCTTGGGGCAAATCCAGGAAGGAAGTTGGGCTGTCAGTTTGCAGTACCAGAATCTTATAAAGAGGACAAGGAGGATTATATCTTATTCAGCACTTACACTACCATAAGACCTGGCCCACAAGTAGAAGCATACTTAGTATGGTTGCATACAAGATTAGGGAAGCACTTCAAAGCAGAAAATTGCTTCCTAAGAAGCAAAGAACTAGATTGGCACAGACAAATAGGAAGCATTACAAAATCACAAGTACCCCAATTAAAAAGAATTACCACACCCACTTAAAATAGACTCAATACTTGGATACCCTGAAGTCATCTCAGTTACAAAGACTATGCACTTAGCTATGTCTCAAATAATGTATTAGAATGACAAAAGGAAAAAGCAGAACGTTTATGGATATACCACACAAAATATTAACACAAGAAGAAATCCATTTTTTCTAACAGAAGTCTATGTAATTAAATATTTTCACTCACAGAAACACTTTTTAAATAATACTTTACTTGAAGATGTTCATAGTTACTCTTCAGAGAAGATCAATACTTGCTACAGAGCTGATACTTCAGAATTCTGCATGTTAAAATGCAAATTTTGTACAATTTTGCATGCAATTTATCAAAAATGTGTCAGTTCACATCATGAAAAAACAGTCTCAAAATTGACATGCTTTTATTTATTTAAGTTCTACTTCAGTTTGTTTCCTCAGTACTGTTTCTGAGTACTTTTTCCTTGAATGAGAGTAGTTGGCTGCTTCAAGCAAGAGATGACGAACCACCACCACCAGCTAAATGGAGGTGTGCTCCTACTGAAATGGGAGAAAGAGCTGGGCTCATGGTATGTGGAAACTACTCAACAACCTGAAATTTACTGCTTTCTGTTCTCAGGATGGGTGTATCAGTGATGGGTCAATCCAGTGTGCACCACATGTGTCTGTCACACACTAGTTTAGTACTGACTACACGAAACAGAATATGCACCGGTCTTTTTGCTAAGACTCAGAGCATGGCCAGGCTACAGTAATCACTTAAGATCAAGAAAATTTTCCATCTGTTCATCAAATCATTAGGCCAAAACTCTACTCTTGGAACTGAGATTATAAAGAGCTTTTAATTACCACAATTCCATATATATATAGATAGATAGATATATTTATTAGAGAATACAGCCTAAAGGTAAAAAGGCTTTAAAAGTAAAAAGGGTCTGTAATCCATCATTTCAGTGCTCTTAATCATCTATTGTTACTATAGACTTTCAGTAGAAAATGAAACTACTAGTTTCTTCAACTAGTGTATTTTTCAGGAAATAGTTCAACATTTTGTATTATCAATATTTATTCTAAACTAACCTAAATGTTTTACAACTATAAGAATAAAATAATAATTATGAAAACATTACCACAGCAGAAAACAAAAGAAGTTTTCTGGAAGGAAAAAAAAAAACCTAGTTGAATTGGAGGTTTCTTTTCTTTACTGTTGTTTCCAAATGTAAACCTATGGTAGTACGGCTAAATACTCAGCACAAAGAAGTCAAACTACAGAAGCAATATGATAAAGAAATGTAAAAACCTCCAGTGAAATAACCAGCTTAACATTTGCACCAACACTCTGTCTTCTCCCTCTTTCTATTTGCTTTTCTCCCCACTGAGTGTCACACAATCAGCCGGTAATGACATGGTCTTACTTTACACTGCGGACGATAGTAGGCAAGAACAGATAGTGACAACAGGCAATTCCAAACAGTAACTCTGCCTCTTAATCAACTTAACATAAATTTAACTGAAAAGCTCATAGAAGCAGAATTTAGAGCCAGTAAAAAGCAAGGTCATCACAAATAAAGGAATTCCATAAAGACTGTACTGAGCAAAAAAGGCAAGTTGAAGCATATAGCTATTTTTCACTGTTTTAACATTTTAAGTGGCTTGTATTCAGCAAAGAATCTAGCCAAAAAGAATCTCCACTTGTACCAGTCACTTCATGGTTTCACTTCAGTCATTCATGCTGTGTGCATGTTATAACTGCTCACAGATTTTGCAGAGCCAACAAAGCATCAGTTGTGAATGATTGTATTAATTACCTTCTAGATTAATATGTGTGACCTTTTTAATTGTGTTGTTGCATGGAATAAAACCAAGAACTGATGGCATGGTGCAGTGCAACTCTGTCAGGCTTTTCTCATGAAGCTTATTTGACAAGTTTCAATGACGCTGCAAATTGGCAGTTAAATGCTAACTCCAAGATGGGTGATGCTTTTTTGCACACCATTCTGGAACATATTTGCTAATTTAATGCACTGAGATCTCTTATTTTAGCAAGAACCTAAACAAGAAGAGTTTTCTGAGACTTTTCTGAGACTTTTCATCTGAAATAACAGAGCTCAATGTCCACATGCTAAGTAATCTTCCTCTTTCCTGCCACTCCCTCCACATCACTATTCCTCTAATTAATGCAGATACCTTTGGGAGTGAGAATCAGATGAGCCTATTTGTTTTGCTTAAGACCAGAAATAGATTACAAAGTATGGTAGAATTTCTTTCAAGACTTCAGAAAGTGTTACTTCAGCACTTGCACAGTCACTGAGCAAATATTGTTCAGTACAACTAGTGCTATTCAGTACAACAATGTGTCCATTTGGTGTCAGCCATTACATTAAATGCATACTTTTATCAATGAAGCATATTTAAACAAATCCAAAGTGCATATCTATTAACATACTCAACTTACATCATCACAGTACCTCTAACAAAAAACAGTACTCTACATGGAAGCAGGAGAAGGAGACGATAGGAATGGAAGTGTCTCCACTGCATTTGACTTCAGTGCATGTATCACAGCAAAAACTGTATCATTAATTCCCACAAAAGGACTGGCTCTACAGCAAATATCTGTGATCATTTCTTCTCAAAAAAAAAAAAAAAGTTTATTGGACATAAAGAAAAAAACACAACACAAAGCTTTCAGTGTTTTCCTTCTGCTGAACGGTTCTAATCTTTCCATTACAAGATATCAGAAAGTTATAAAAAAGCACTATTTTATCAAGAAGAGAACATTTTCCTTATTCTAGAAGCAGATAATGATTTTAACCAACACTTAATGAAAATGTTGATGTTAAGAGATCTCAAGTGCAAAAACGTGATATTTTATTTTTTCTTAACATTATACTGCTTAATGCTGCTGCAAAATGAGTCCTATCAAGACATCTTTCATCTTTTAAATTAGCTACCATAATATGAGGAGATAAGCACGAGGTATATCAAGAACCATGCTGAGACTGCTAACTATAGCAGCACTTGGCTACAAACATGCCCTTCCTTCAAGCTGACCTTAAAAAAATTATCAATATTTAAATTGATTTTTGAATGAAACAAAATTATTGTTATCCTTCCATAATCTTTGAAGGTTAAAGCTAAGTTTTAAAGATATCTATGTAGTATTGGACTCTATTCAGACTGCAATTTGACTGAGGAAGGTTTCCATATGACAAAACTGACACTGCACTAATGCTATCACCTCCAAGGGTTTAGCTCAGGCACCAAAGTGATGTCAAGGGCACATCAACATCTGACATAATCCACAAAGTGATTCAGAGTACATAAACAGGTGTAACTGGCTGATTTACAGTTCAGTCCAACATTGTGTAAAGGATGGCAGTAATTCGATCACTTCTGTTAATCCCATTTTTTAGCATAATTAATTTATTTAAAACCATACACAGTTGTTTTTTTGCTTTTGTTTTTTCTAATAATATGATCTCAAAGAAAGGAACCAATAGGATTTTTACAAACATCACCGCAACACAACTAGAGTAACTCAGATGATACCAATCTACACCATAACAGTGTCATGGGCTTCGTTAAAAAAAAAAAAAAAAAAAAAAAAAAGCATGGCTACATACTGGTCAGTCCTAATCTAGGACTCAAAAGAGAATAGAAGAGAACATTTGTTTGTTTTTGAGAGGGCTGGTTTCATTTGCTTATTTCTCAAGAGAATAATTCCTATATTCAAAGCAGCATATAAACACGATAGTCAAAAATATAATATTAAGAACAAGTTAATGCATGTACTAGTGGAAAGTGGTGTAAAGAGAGAAATGTAAGAAAACTCATCTAACTGCCTACTAAAATATCACTTTTATCATAATCACAGTCACTTCCAAGACACAAATATTTAGTCAGGCTATAATGGGCTTTTTTCCACTCCCAAAGCATTTACTGAATTTAGTGGTGAAAAGCAATGTAAGAATAGAAACAACATTAGGAAACTTGAATTTTTATTAACAAAGCATTTTAATTATAGTGAATTAGGAATCCATTTAAAATCAATCTTTATTTTAATGTAAACTACAAAATGCTAGCTATAGTACAACTGGTTATATGTTAATTAAAAGTTTTTCATCCATTCTGCCTTATTCATTAATAATTTCTTGTGCTAGTATTCAAGTTTTTAAACAAGGACACTGTAGAACAAAAAACTTTTACAAGCATGTCCTAACATGATCATACAGAAAAACATTTTTCTCATTCTATTTTAATCTGCTCTCCCTTCATCCATCCTCTAATACAGATGTTTCACACAGATGGATAAGCAGATGAAACTGATATTGAGGGGCTTTGAATGACATGGAAAACCCATAAACAAATGGGACTTAGCTATCCAAAGGCTACTTCTAGCACAGAGCCCCAAAACTCTGAAAGAATTAAAACCAAAATAAGTAGCACAGTTCTATATTTCTACCCCACCAGCAGACCAAGAAATCCTCCAGAAGCAAGACTGCAGCTCGAGGGCATGCTGTCTTTACTGATGACACCAGTTTAAGATGTTACGGTTTTTCCACTATCCTTCCAACATTTTTTTCAGGCCTGCATGCACAGCACATTGTCTGTCAGATATGCTAGGACAGCTGAGGAGGTGACACAGAAGTGGAAACAAGCAGTCACTGATGATAGACTGAATATTTTCAATGAACACTGCTGCCAAGAAAATGATATATAAAACATCACCTCCCAAGTTTGTATCTGGGAGTTTTATAGAATCTAGGCTTCTGCTTGTCTTCAAAGAAGCAACAGGACACACAGTCAATCCAGTTTCCACAGCTAATGCTCCATTTTTATATCAACCTTAAAATTCAATATAGAAGCAGTTAGTTTATTTAGCTACTAAACATATAGGAGATATTTAAGCATTAATAGGAAAACAGTTCTGTTTACCCTTCCGCCACCAAAACAACAACAAAAAAATACCATTTCACTGGCAAAACTAAAATTTGGCATTATGTCGAGGAGTACTTTTTTATGTCTACTTATAGAAGCTAACAACAACTACGTGTTGGCATGTCACTACATTTATATAGTCAACACAGGCTGAGGTTCGAGAACACTGAACATGTACAACAAATTTCCAGCAGCTTCTTTTCCAATAAATAGTACTTCTGTGGCTATTTTATTTTTAGTTTTATTTCCTGACCAAAGTGTTCCCACGACTAACTGAAATTATCTAGCATTGATTTTACCCTGTTCTGGATCTGCTGTGGTCTCATAAAGTAACATCAATGAACAGACCAAAGAAGAGCTTCACAGAAACTACTCAAGATCCATTTGAGATAGTCATGTATTTCAATTTCAGCAAGGCAGAATATGTAATAAGGAAGTTTTACATTTCAGTTTGACATTAGAATGAAAGAGAAGAAACCACATGAATAGAAATTTAACTGGAAAACTGTGAACATTAGGTTAACAAAAAGACTGAAACACAGTGAAGATTAAAGAAGGCAATAAAACACATTGTCATTAATGATATGACTACTAGAAACAAAATTTTTCAACTAGAAGCATGTATGATGAAAATCGCAGCATTTTATTCACGAAACAACCTTACTCCTGATTACAAAGATAAAGTCATAATATTAGACTAAAAAATAATCCGGAGAAAGAGAAGCAAGTACATGAAGATCAAGTAAAAAAGTTATCTACACAGCAAAAGAATGAGAGGGAATGAAGATGTAAAAGGAAAGGCACAGATCACTACATATTAACAAGCACTGATCGGAACAATTGTTTTCACGTTTTCTTCATTTATTACAATAAGAAATTCTTCTGTCTAACATCATCATGTTTCAGCCTACCTAAAAATTAAAAGCTATCAACTGGCTGATCAGCCAACTGCAAATTCTGAAAGGCAGCTTGTACCAGGAAAACACAAAGAAAATAATTA
>PPHD01016415.1:0-15576 GCA_002909625.1 Bambusicola thoracicus
TGTTTTTGTTTTTAATGGAAATTCCCCATTTTTTCCCTTGGATCCTAATATTTCCAGTATGAGATCACATCAGCAGTCTAGTACCATTTCTACAGTACAAGCAAGCATCATTTTCTGCTCTTGACAAGCTCCCCCTTAAATGTGCCTCTTAGATGTGATGCCCTGTGTCACCGCCTAGCTCTGTGCGGCCTCTGTTTCCATGGCTGCTTTTAACGGTTTTAAAGCCTCCTTTTCACCTGGAAATGTAAATTGGGAAACTCTATCAGGAGGATTGCCTAGTAAGTATTTTTAATCAAAAAGTAAATTTTAGGGGACACATTTGTCGCGAGCTACCCTTAATACAACCCACAAAAGTTGCAAGCACATCGATTTTGCACATATAAAACTGCGTTTCTGTGAATAAACATGGCAATTTGCAAATGCTAACTTGACTAGTCATCTGGTTTGTATGTACAAATGCAGATTTGCTGTGTGTGTGATGTCCAAGCTAGCAAATTTCTACTCAAATGTATAGAAAAATCAATATATTTCTGCAGCTGGATTGATGAGCAAAAGTGAAAACATTTCTAAACTTGCCCTTCACAGCAAAGAACAAAAAATTCCACCAGAAAATCACTTAACATTCAGTAGAATTTAGCAGTTGAACAATCCCCCACTAAGAACTTTCAGAAATTAGGATTTTAGGCAACCCTTAAAAGAAATACAATCAAGAATAGAAAAACTGCAAATAAATAATGCTGGACAAGACCGTCCATCCTGCTGGCTGAACAACAGAACTAACTCTGACATTTTTAATAGATAATTAGACTGTGGACTAGGCTGTATGCAGCATAAATGTACAGACTATGGCATGAAAGCAGCCCTGAGATAGTTATGCCTGTGGAATTCCTAAGTCAAATGAAACCTGAATTTGTTTCTATCCTCAAATTGAAATAAAGAGGACTTATGACTCAGAAGTAGTATTTTGTCACTGTTTTTCCAGTTATCTTTTAGAGGGCTGATATAGACCTGAGCAGCCTTGTATAGTGTGTGATTGTGTCCTGAGCATCCCAGGCTCCTGCAGCTGCAAGGACATGGCTCTGAGGGACAGATTATCACACGCTGGTTTCTGCTGTGCCTTCTGGCACCCATTCTCTGGCCTGACTTCCTTTTGATACCCAAACCATCCCATCTGAGCTCTATTGCAGTGCTGGTCCTCTGTTAGAAACACATGCATTGCACATGCACACAGTGTAAGCACACAGATGCATTAACAGGCACCCAACAAAACCAATTGCATGCAGGAACAAGACACCATCACGTAAGGTTTCTGCAAGTCTCCAAAGAGTTGTTGAACCCTGGACTGACACCAAATCATATAATCTTCTGACCATAATTATCACAGAGACTTTTAAAGGAAGCTGGCAGAGCAACAGCAGCAGTTTGGGCTAATCCCAAATGGTGCAGCGTCTGCCAAGGGAAACAGTTCCTGAGGAAAGCTGCCACCTAAAATGCTGATAGAACTTTCTGTGTGCTCACTGAGCACTGACCACTCAAACAACCTCAAAGGATGCGTTCCTGAGCATTGTGGTTTTTGAACAAAAGCAGCAGGGCTCTCAATCAGTGGCAGTGAGAGAGGCTAAGCTTTTCTCCAACATGGGCACTGATGTCAAAAAAAGGCAGTCCTCTAGGATATGACATAAAGTTTCAGTGGCATGTCTCCATTTGTTCTGAACTTTCCAGCACTGGCTATAGTTATGGAACAGTATCTGTGGAAAGCTAACCTCTCAAGGACACGTGCATAGGGAAACAGATGGTTTGCAGCAGACTGCTTAATCCCAAATCAAATAACAGAATCAGCACTTCAGAATGACTATTTGTATAGACAGTTCTGTGAGAGAGCATGGCCTACAAACAGGCATCCTATGCAGGAAGACCTCCCAGAAAGCTTACATATAAACAAAATCTTGACGTTAATTTTTTTTTAAAGCAATCTGCCAAAAGTATGCTATAGTTATAAGCAAATTATTTGATATTTTCTGAGACAAATTACTTTATTGTATATTGACATTTGTTATTCTAAACTAAATTTTAAATACATAATGAATAAGTATTTTACTTGTTGCTTGCTTCTCCATAAAGAGTCATTTAGCCCCATGTTTGTCATTTTTATCATCTGCTGAAAGCCATAAGATCAGCTGCTGGCAAGTGAACAAAGAACAAATCAAGAAAGAAAACTGGATTTTCTTAGCACTTAAAAGAATTTCATGTAACAACATTGCACACTTAGAAGCTCAGAAAGAGCAGAAAATGAGACCATCTCAAGTGTTATGGTGCTGAAAAAAAACAACAGCTTCATTAGTGTGTGAAACTCAGCATCTCTAACATTAATAAATGCAACCTTAAAAACATATCAGCTGCTTGGTCTTATCAATACTGACAACAAAAAGCTGTCCATTTATACCTTAGTATTTTAAAATCATATTTCAACGTTTAAAATTTTTATTGTATTTGACTCCTGATGTACTGATGAAAGCCTCAGAGATCCAGGTACACTGCAGTGTACCTGTCTACCAGAGAGAAAAGTCAAACTGTTGCCTACTAGAAATCCTGAGAAACCAAGAAAAGTTTTAAAAGCAGTTCCATGGGACCAACAACCGCCTAATACTGTTGCACAATTTCCACTTGCTTGGTGAAAAGAAAAATGAAGGAATGGATTGCACCCCCAAAGTCCCCCACCTTCAATTTAAGTGGCAGAGAGCTGCTTTGTTTATGTCAAGATCAGACCCATAACCTCTACTGCATCAGAATTCACTAAAGGTCAAATTGAGAATCACAGGATACCTTGGGTTGGAAGAGACCTTAAAGATCATCCAGTCCCAACCCCTGCTGTCAGCTGGTTGCCACCCACCAGTACAGGCTGCCCAAGGCCCATCCAGCCTAGCCTTTGGTATCTCCAGGGATGGGGCACTCATAACTTCACCTGTTCCAGGTCCTCACTGCCCTCCAAGTAAATAATTTCCTCTTGATATCTAAACTAAATCTCTCCTCTTTTAAACTATTATCTCTTGCGCTACTAACAATCACACCACATGAAAATTCTGTCTCCCTCCTGATTGTAAGTACACCTGTGAAGTGCTGAAAGGCTGCAAGGTCTCCCCGGAGCCTTCTCTTCCTCAGCTTGAACAAGCCCACATGCCTCAGCTTTTCTTGGTGAAAAGAAACATGTGCCCCCATCTGGAATGATCTTTTTTAGCCAACAGAAATATCTTTAAAATAATTTAATGCAAGAGGAATACCGTGAACGGCAGCCACCAAGCAAATTCAATGGCACATACTAAATAAGCATCAAACTGATCTGTCCAACTGTTGCAGGCGTGGAATCACTGCAAAATACTGCTGAAGTAAAATATATAACTGTCAACCAGCTATTATTTTTGAGATTCTATCATTACAGGCACGAAGGATGTCTAATTCCTGAATCCTGGAAACATTTTATTGATCTAAAACACCCCTTTTAAGGGTTACATTTTCTTTTTCAAATTCCTTCCTGAAAACTATTGCATGGTGTTACTGAATCATCTCAAAAGCAGGAACCCTTCAGCACTGAACAAGTCATATATAAATAATGTAGATCAATAATTTTCAACATGTGGTCTGCAGACTCTTTGGGTTCACAGAACCTTGCAATGAAAAGGAAGCCTACTGCAGTAAGTTAACCTTTGCTGCACGGAGATGCATGCCTCCACTGAAAAGTACTTAGGGATCCACAAATCAAAAAGGTTATAAGCCACTGATGTAAGTAATCTGTAAGCAGTTTTAATGCTTTGTAGATTATAAATGCCGTTTCCATTTACCATTTAAACAAAATGTAGCGATTTAGTGAATGGTATATATATTTTTAATAAAAAGGCAATTTATATAATGGAAATATCTGAATTTCAAAAAGGGCCAGTACAATTCTACCGAGATGGAAAATCAGGACAAATCAACAGGATATTCAGACAACTAATATTTAGATGAAGTAAAAAACTAGCACAGTACACCTAGCTTTGCACAGCCCTTCACAGCTTAGCTCCCTTGAAATACTTGCTAATGAAATTCTTGCTACAGACAAATAAAAGCAGCAGAGTAAAGTAAAAATACTTTTCAATACAGATAGAAAGAAAGAAATAATCTTGGAGGAAATCAGTAGAATTTAACTCCGACAAAAAGCATACCAAATCATTGAGCCTGATAAATACAGACAACGCTGACAAATAAGCAGTCTATATTTGCTTGAAGAGTTTATGGGTTTTTTTCCCCCCACTACTATTGAAGTAACGTCCTTATCTAAAGTACTTTTCACATATCATAGAAGTGGTAAATTTCACAAAGCCTGCACTAATGTTTTGCATTTCCATTCCAAGTGAAATGCACTTCAGTAAGTAAACACGAGTATTCAATGAAATTGCAGCTAGAGACAATGGAAAAAAAGTTTCAAAATATGTTGATAAATAAATCATTTTAAAAGCATTGAATAATACTGTGAAACACTGAAGGGCCGAGTCATTCAAAGCTGAGCATAGGGCTAGCACAATTTTTAGTACACCAGTTTGGGTTTTTTTCCTTCAGATTCTCATTGCGCTTGACAAACATAAAGCAAGATGTGCGCATTACAATATTTTGTAATTCTATAGGTATTTAAGTGCCTCGACTGAGAAGAATCATATTCCTCTTAAGGACTGAGTGCACTAGACAGCACACACTTTTTCAAATGTTTCACACAGTTGGGGAGTGTGGGGTGGCGGTGGGGAGGGGTGACTTGCTTAAGGAATGTTTTGCGTGACTTTGCACGCCCTGAAATTCATAGTGGGTTGGGCTTGAGCACCTCAACATTTCTATTCTCAGAACTTATTAAAAATTCATAGACAAAGTTACTTCTCTTACTGGTGTACAGCACAGGGGGTCACCATCAAGAACCATGGCCTCCGTATTCTAGTCACTAATTTAAAAATATGTCATGACTTCACAAATGGTGTATGCACATGCTTAACTTTACATGTTACAGACAGTCTCCCTGGATTCAGCAAGGCCATGTACAGTAAGCTAAAAGTAAGTTTTTCAGGCTCAGTGCAGTAAAGAACTATATTTCTCTAAGATGATGCAAATGAAAGCAAAAACAAGGTGAAAAGTGCTAATTTGTTCATTAGAATCTTTAACTCATTTCTAAACTTTCTTCACCAAGACAGCTCTGCCTAAAATCTTATACAATTAACATTTTTAAAGGGATCTAATGCAACCTCAGCAAGGTTACGGATGACGCCAAGCTGAATGGTGCAGCTGACACAACAGAAGGAAGGGAAGCCATCCAGAGGGATCTGGACAGGCTTGAGAAGTGGGGCCATGTGAACCTAATGATGTTCAACAAGAGCAAGTGCAAGGTGTTATGTTTGGGTCAGGGCAAACCCAGATATAAGTTCAGACGGGGAGAACTCACCGGGAGCAGCCCTGTGGAGAAGGACATGGGAATCCTGGTGGACAAAAAGCTGAACATGAGCCAGCAGTGTGTGACTGCAACCCAGAAGACCAGCAGTATCCCGGGCTGCATGAAAAGAGTGACGACCAGCACAGAGAGAGAGGAGATTGTTCCCCTCTGCTCTCATGAGGTCCCAACTGGAGCATTGCATCCATGCCTGGGGCCCCCGAGGGCCACAGAGATTATCAGAGGGCTAGGCTTGTTCAGTCTGGAAAAGAGACTGAAGGCTCTGGGGATACCTCATTTCAACCTTCCAGTACATTAAAGTAAAAGATGAGAGGTTAGATGTTAGTAAAATATTCTTTACTTTGAGGGTGGGCAGAGAAGTTATGCGTGCCCCAGCCCTGGAGGTGTTCCAGGCCAGGTTGAAGAGGTCCATGGGCAGCCTGATCTGGTGGCTGGCAACCCTGCCCAGAGTAGGGGGTTAGAAATGGATGATCGTTAAGGTCCCTTCCAGCCTGACATTCCATTACTCCAAGATAAATGAATTGAAAATCTTTGCATAAACTTTCCATAACAATGTACTTTTGTGATAGTGATTGTTTTACATAAAATTTACACAAAATTGGAAGGCATTTGTGACAGTTTAGTAAGAGCTTTTGATGGCAGGCTGTCTCAGCAGAGAGAGTAGAACATGGGCTGGTTCAGTGTCTGTTGCTTCCCAGAGGAAATATTTAGATCCTAGATTCCTTCCTAATCTATCCTTCTGGACAGGACTGCTAAAGTTGACCTTTTCACTGTAGAATTCCTGACATATTATATCTGGTGGGTAGGCAAGAAAGAAGAGTCCTTAGTGTAAGATGAATTTTAACCATATGAAAAAAAAATAGACCCCAAACAGTAAATGCAATTCAATGAGCATAAACCTATCCTTCTTCCTTAAATCACATTCTGCCTTCTATACGCTGCACCACTTTTGAAAAGCCACCATATTCCACCCTAAGAAAAATGATGCATTGCAGTGGTCTATATTTGTATCTCAGTAGCAAGGTCCTCAGCTATAAAAATCCTAGCTAATCAAAGATAATAAGAACATGATGTAATGTGTGTCCTGGGGTAGAGAGAAGCCAAGCAGGACACTGATGTTTCATGCTATCTTAAAAAGCGGTGGCCAGATGCCCTGAATCAAGGCAGAGGTCAGTCTTCCAGCAAGTCTGACTTTTCATCTGATCTGTCAAATTTTTCATTTTGTCTCCCCAAATTTCAGATTGAGCCAGTTGTGTTTCATCTTTTTATATATTTCTTCCACAGAATCCAGATATTGATGACAACTTACTGACTAAAATCAGTTATGTTTCTCAAAGAAAGTCTTCTAAATACACCAGCCAGGAATCAAGACAGGTCTACCAGTCAGATTCAGTTTCAAAATTGCTTTAATCTGATCTTTCTTTTCATGGCCCCCACAGAAATACATTTAGATAGAATTTGCAGCTCATATGGATTAAGTTGAGAGATACGTGAGTGAGAAGCAACAAAAACAGGTAATTGGTGTAATGTCATTCTTAAAACTAAAGAAGAGGTAAATTTGAAAATGGACAAGCAATCTGTAACAACTGAAAATGTCCCCGTTCAATAGAAAGCTTTAAAAATGTTTGCAAATAACACCAACACGTAAATAATTTCCACTATTTTACCAACATCAGTGAACTCTCACCAACCTAGGCTGATTATAAATGCATCCAAAATTTACCTTGTTCCCTTGCTTATTAGGGCTGAGTCTATGAATATGGGAAATGACTTTGGCAATGTCTAATACAAAAATCTATGAACAAAGATACCTTTATCCAGCTTGTCGTATTATGAATGCTTCTTCAAAGCAAAACAAAAGTCTACTTTCTACGGTAGTTCCTTTCAAATATTTTCTTACACATAGCCAAAACAAGGGTGGTTGACAAACTTCTCTATGGCCATATCTTTTATGCCTACAGCATAATTTTTATCATCAGCATATTCTAGATTGTATCAATAAATTTTCTTTCTGAATCAATTGAACATGTCTCGTTCTTGTTTTCTTTACCTAGATGCCAGCCATTTGCTCTTCACCCACTCCTTTCTCAGAGAGAAAGCAGAGAGGGAGAGAGACAAACTGAACAAAGACTGTTAATTAAATAAAAAACTGGAAGCTTTTTAGAGGTTTAGACTTCCCAAACTGACTATTAGGCTCTCTCCTCAGGTATGTGCAACAGTAGGTGCTCATACCTGATGTTCAGCTTTCTCAAAAATTACACTGCCATTCTTCAGCCCTTGTCATAGTAAAATTTTTTGTATGTTTTTTTGCAGTAAACAGGTGTTTTTACTTCTTTTTTAACTGCCAGAATACATGATGAAAATTTTATCAGAGAGCTCTAGTTACTGATGTGTCTTAAAATGCAAGAATAAAATTTTTTTCTTGGCTTTTCTTGTTCCTTTAAATAGCAATGTATTTTGCTGGGCAAAAAGGAGAATAACACAGGAATACTTAGCATTCAGTTACTTGTTTTTCTAAAATTGTTTACTTAATGCTTCTCTTCCCTCCACCCTCCCTTGGGTACAGTTCTTGCCAAGGCATATAGATTTATATTCACTTTTTTCCAGTGTAACTTTTGGAAAGCTAACATGTACAGTATGCACTAAGATCAGCTTCTAAGCTGCAGGCAGAATATAACAAATCCAAAAAGTAAATGTACCTTTGCAGAAAATTGTTCAGTGGATTTAAGTTACAACAATAAACAATAAATAATAAAGTCTTTCTGAAAGCTAGAGAAGCACATGTGTCCTCTTCATTGATTTTATCACTTCATCACACACAACAAATCTGTGTCAACATGAGTGGCAAGTCTCTGAGGTAAAAAATGTACAAGTCAAGGCCATAAAAGCAGACCACATGCTTAGGAATTTGTCTATTGTAACCATAATGAGGTGGCCTGCTGTCTTTAAGGAGACAATTCATGATACAGCATATGCCCAGGGAGAAGTGAAAGACTTTTTTATGAATCCAATACAGTCATCTGTGAGTCAATGAAGATTCAATTTCTTAAAGAGACAGAGAGGAAGAAAGCATTCATGTGAATAGCAGAATCGTGGGTAACCTGTCTGTATGTAACAAGATATTGCTCTGCAGCAGTACTATAACCCACTGGAATCAGCATGGCTACACATGTAAGCTAAGATTAATCATGTAGTCCTTCCAGAGGAGGCTTTGATGCATAACACAATCTTCCATATTTACAGAAATAGCATTTTCAGCACTCTATTAATCTTGACAGTACTTCAGAGGGGCTGCCAGTATTAAAACCCATTTTCTGGAACATATAGAGGAATAAAAAGGCAAAGTAATTTCTTCACATAATACTGTGCCCTACTACCCTCCTACAGTACAAAGCTCACTTTGGGTAACCAGACTATGCCATCACCACTATAGTCCATACTATTAAAAAGCAAAAGGAATCTGTGGGTTCAAAATCATTGGAACTTCAGGTTCCTGTGGCTATTGACAAAAGTATTACATAGAGAATTCTTCTCAAAGAGGTATAGTGTGCCCCAATTTCATCACGACTGCTAGTAATGAAGAAAACAACAATCTTTATGAAGAACAACTAATCATCTGAATCATAGAATCATAGAATCCTAGAATCATAGAATTACTCAGGTTGGAAGGGACCTCAAAGATCATCAAGTCCAACCGCAGCCTAACCACAGTATCCTAACTCTAAATAACACATGAAATGACATTTCATGTATTAAATGGGGTGGGAGGAGCACAGAGAACTAAATGCAGTGTTTTATCAAAACTTTCAGTTCGCAAACAGGAAGGAGAAGAGCTGATTTAAGAAAGGAACAACTGTAGGATAACGAATGGAAGTGTGAGGTGTTTGAATGTCCTGCGTGAAAGGAAAACAAAATATTATAGCTATTTTTTTTTAATCTTCAACAGACAAAAGGGACTGAGTTTTTAAATAACTTTTCTTACAGGAATCTATGCAGTAATGAAACAAGTTTTACACATATTTTTGGAGATTTTATCTCAAATCCTGTGACTGGAGTTCAAGCCTATGCAGAACAACCTCGGAAGTTTATGTAAGTATATATAGCGAGTCCCTCACTTTCTTTTTCTTCCATTGCTAGGGTATTACATTAAATATAACATTTCAGTTTCTTCAGTAGTCATTCCTGTAAGCACATTTAATCAAAGGTTATTTCCAAACATTTTGTCTCATGTATGCAGTTGAAAGAAGCAATACCAAAATTGGCTCAGTAGCTGATTATGGATTTATAGCCTATAAACGTGAGGTCACATGGTGAAAATTCAAGATGGATATCAAATATTCACACAGCCTCACACCGATCACAAAATGAAGTGTAAAACAGGACATAAGTGACTTGAGTACCATCATTTAGCATCTGTTCCAGTTGTATTAATTCAGGTTGGACAATATACAGTTAGTGATGATAGAACATGTTACAGACACAGTCAAGCAACTGCACACACAAGACAGCTTGATTATATCCTACCCAGAAATGAACTACCATGCAGGACACCTGGGCTCCCATTCCGCTCTCCCTTATGCTAGCACTAGGAGCACAAAAACATCTTTTCATCCTATCACTTTTGAATGCTACCCATAACTCTTTTTACTTCCTTACAAGTAGAAGAAAAACTGTGTTATAGTCATCACACCTAGTGCAACAGTAACTAGGCGTACTTGCTGTTGAGAAATGCAGTTGAGCATGAAATGTAAATTAAAACCAAGCTAAAGGATATTACCTTAAACCCCAGAAGTTTTCTTCACTTTTTCTAGACACCAAAACTGTCTTTGACAAGTACAATCACTTTTTTGGAAAACAAAACAAAACAAACACCACATTAACAGCAAATCTAAGTTTAAAGAGCTAGAACCTTCATGTCAGAAACAGTCATCACTCAAAACATAGAGGGAAGGTGAGGGAGACGGTGGTTACTGTTGCAGTTTTACTTCAAGGCTCATTACAAACTAGTAGCAAAGGAAAGAATTACATGAAGCAAAGTAGCAGCAGCATCAGTATTGTTTTTGGCACAGAATGGACAGTAATCATTAACAGCATTTACATGAACTGTCTGGGGGTACATCAGAATTTCTGTAGCTCAGAAAACTGGATGGCATAAAATAATGCTAAACAGAAGTGCTCACCCTTGAACGGTTGGGACGAGCATTTAGTATGCTGCATGTTTGTTCGGATTAGTCTCTGTAGTCCAAACAGATGGATGTCAGTCTGTCTCTCTCACACCCCCACATTAGTAAGGCAGAAAAAAAGAATATTTTGATTTCTTGTTACAAGTTTACTCTTGCCACTTGTTTTTTACCCTTACCAATTAAACTTGATTGTTTTCATATCACAGGTAGTTAATAATTTGGAACTACTCTCTCAAATCACCTAAATTCGGGGATTGAGTCGTTCATTAAGTCAAAACAGATGTCAATAAAACACACAGCAATAATTCAGTGGACTCCATAATGCAGGACCAGCACTGCTGGACTTGATGAAAACATCCCCCTTTGCCTCGTGACAGCCAGCACATTGCTTTCCTTATCCAGCCTCTTTTCATCTCCCATTCTTTTGCTTCGCTGTTCTCTAGTTTTCCCCTTTTTGGTTTTATTTTCTTATTTTTGAATACCATTCTCACTTTGTAGTTCTCACTCCTGTTTCTTCATCCAGCTTGAGTTAAAAGGTTCCATTTTTCAGCACTAAACATGCTGATACAAAGTTGAGGGCACTGTCACAATTTAATGGATTAGTGAAAAAGCAAACAAAAATTTGGTCATGAGTGCTACTTCTGTCAAAGTCCCATGGATGTGTGGCAGCCCCTCATGAACGTTATCATCAGTTATAAAAAATCCAGAGAGCCATTATTAACCTCAATCACAAAAGCACATTTTTACTGCTGAAAGAAGTACCATCTTCCTCACTTCTTTTTCACCATCTGCTCTCCATGTTCTTCTGACTAATATTGGCCAGGCTACAGATATAGAAAACATTTTTCTGCGGAATTCACATACAATTTAACTTATTTATAATCCCTTAGCTGTGACTTGATACATAGAACTCAATCCTCAGGCGTCCTCAGCCTTGGACAAAGGCTTTCAAAGAGCCTTTCAAAGAACAAAATAACTGAAGTTTAGGTCTGAGAGACCAATCCAAGCAGATTTGGAAGTATCAGTGGATTTTATAATGTCTTAAAGGTTTTTCTTGAATATTCGAATAGCTGAAGGAAATTAATGAAAATCTTTGAACTGCTGAAGTTTCCTGACTCTTAGCACGAATAAAATTTTATTGTACTGAATGATGTAATTTGCTACTTACTTGTTATACAGGTCTTCAAACTTCTCAAACTAAGTCATTATGGAGGAGATGTATCACAGTGACTTCAGTGAACAATCATGCAATGTGAAAAACACCAAAGGGTGGTGCGAATGCTTTACAAAAAAAAGGTAACAGGTACGTTTGTTCACATAAGTCACTTTTTTCCCTATTTTCTATGTCATTTGCAAATTCTGTTAACTCACTGCATATTTTTTAAATACTTATATCAGGCTTTTATAAACATTTTATCTACTAACCAAGATGAATCACTTAGCCTCCACTGCAAAGCTTTTTTTCCTCCATACAGAAATTCTATTAAAAGGCAAGCAAAGTTGGAGTGCAGTGGATTTTACACCACAAAATGATGTAAAACTGGACGCTTCAATATTGTTTCGTTAGAAGCGCATCTTCATAATCTGATATCAGGAAAAGCAAGTTTTGCTCTAATTAAGCTTCATCTTTGGTTGTCCAGTTGCTTTTGCTCATGGATGCCTACCAATTTGTGTATTATAAAGAATCTTCTATTGATTCTATAAACTTGACAATTTGCCTAATGGAGGGCAAGAATAATTTGTGACTGTGACTTCCCTTCCTTTCCAAAGTGTGCCTCTACAGAATTTGCAGATGACATATGATCAGTGCACATTAGGTTCAGAATGAAAACATTTGTCAGCCAGATATGTAATGGTCCATTTTGTAGTGAATAGATGATGGTCAAAATCTGCCAATTTTCATGAGTCTTTTAATTACAGCTTTGATGGGTATGGTTTACTTTACCTCATATATTTACCTAACGGGCACAATAGACCTGAAGTCTTTTTACTCTCATGTTCACCTTGCAAAGCTTAAATTTGCGGAAGCTAATCAAACATATTTCCTTTCCAATGTATTCTGAGAACTAGAGGTCAGAGTCAGAGCTTCAATACCTAAAACCTGAAATGCTAGATTGAATTAAATACCTAAAAAAAAATACCTAAAATACCTAAAGGACTAGATTGAATGCAGAGAAAAGATGGTTTAGCAATTCTTCTTGTACCTGTTTAGAAAACTAGATTCACTGATCAATCAAGTGATTTTGGTAATAAACTTGCAACTGTTAAGTTTCCAGCACTACTGACTACTGTAATTTATATATACATACATATTCTGTTGATTATATTTCCAACACATTGTCATATACGATTAGAATTTAAAATAGATTCAACACTACAATAGAATGTAGAATTTTCTGGTTACTTATTAATATTTTAAAACAGCAAGCTCAAGAAAATTCTTTTTAAGAAGTTAAGAAGGCAATTCACTGCCCCTGTTCTATCCTTTTATTGAGCTCAATTAAGCAGCTATGTTGCTTAAGCAAATTTATAATCTCAGCATTTAAATTGTTTAATTATCTATGAAGTAACCTCACAAAGACTCAGACATTTGTGTTTCTCTGCCTTACAGGAAATGTTTTAAAAATGGAAAAACAAGCAGAGATTTTATGTTGTTGTCAAAGAAATCTCTTTCTCTTTCTTTCTGTTGTTTCCAGCCATCCCTCTCTCCATTCTCCTTTGTTTGCTAAAGTAGCTTACTGACTGTAATAAAGGGAGCCCAAGTGTCAGCTTGAGACTGCCATGAAAACTAACATTCACATAAACCATTTTTTCCACTTTTGTTAAGCTTCTTATCAAAAGAATTCTCCCTCTCTCTCTTTCTCTTTTACTCTCTCTCGTCTTCTGTCCTTTTTAGGATATCTTTCTAATTTTATTGAGACTCCTCTGTTAAGGTACAGCACTATAGTTCAGTAACTATAGGAAAGTGAACCCAAAAGAGCCAGCTTGAGACTACCACAAACCATTTTCACTTCTTATGTTAACATTTCATCTCAAAGGACTCTTTTCTCTCTCTGTCAGTTGCAAGGCATCTCTTTGTCTCTATTGTGCTTACTGCGCTAAGGTGCCTCATTGACTGGAGTGAAGTGAACTCAAGCATGCCAACTTGAGGCTGGCACACATTTTTTAATTTGGTTGAAGTTGACACCCTAAGGGACTCATAGTGTCTGAACAGCAACACTGATCTTCCCCTGCCCCATGCCTACTCTACTGAAATGACTCTAACATTTATTTGCTAAAATAATGGTTTATTTTTTATATATTTAATTTCACAGAATTTAACAGATTGTAACCCCACAGATCATTCAAGGAAATTTATTTTATTCCTCACCACATTTTGGAGTTCATGGCATACTGTAATGAAGTGAATACCAAATTGCCAAATACTCACCTGTCTTCATACTTGCTGAATAGCTTAGGAAAACTTAATAGTAAAGCCTGCTTTTAAGAGAAACCTTAAAGAAACATTTTTGAGAGTAGGAGGCCTAAATATTTTTCCTGTTTCTCTTCAGTGAAAAAATAAAGCGGGGGCAGGGAGCATCCAACTACCTTATTTCAGCCTGTCAAATTTAATCTCAATGAAAATAATCACTGAAAATTTCTAAGGTATGTCCTAATTATCACTTTGGTTTCATCTTTTTATAGTATCCCTCATTTTCTTGAGGATTTACTTTTGGTGACAATTTAGTGATTAAATAGAAAACAACTAAGATTAAATGAATTAGGGCATCCAAACACTTATCCCTGAGTGGAAATATACACGTCTAAAGATAACAATCAAATCTGACTGGACTGCAAATTCCTGGTACTGTTTCCAGTCAGCTGCTATTGATACTTAAACCAGAAATACTTTGATACCCAAATGTTTCAGTTCACTAACACTACAGAGGGATGAATCCTGTACACAGTGTTTGCCATTTTGGTTTGCTTCTAGTGATATCCTTAACCCAATTTTCCATATCTTTCGTAACTTAAGACAATGTTAAATTATCTTAACATAACATCCTTCTCACTGGTCTGTCCTGTTCAAAACCAAATTGCTTACTTTAACAGGAAAAGAGAGGGGATTGTTTGCTAACTGTGGGTGCATCCTTTCATATTATTGTGACCAAAACCCCACACGTTGCTGGCATAAAGTTTCATATCTATTAATTCCAGAATGCAGAAAAAAAGACCCTTATTTTTACACAAATATAAGCCTGATACTTAGCAATGAGTTTGCTCCCTGAAAAGAACAGCTGCAAAAAAACTATGCTACCTATTTTCTTTCTTCCCTCCTCCTCCTTTTTTTCCTTCAGATCACACAAGGATTTCAGAAACATAGATAATGCTGACAACAGCCAGTGAAGGCAACAAGTGAACCACAAAAACATGCACTTAAGTGTGAACACAGCAGAGATTTTGCATAGATGTTTCACAAATTTTCATAGAGAGTTTGTCCCATGTTAAAAAAAAATTAAAAGGGGAACTTATCTTTAAAAAAAGAAAATAAAGTGAGCTTTTATAGAGAAAATATCACGATTTCAGGGCACACAAAAAGCTAATACCATTTCTTGTCGACTATACCCAAAAGCAGCATTGAGTACAGGAGTTGTTTCATTTTTAAGTCATTATCAGTAAAACCCTTAATCTTTGTTGCTACACTAAGGGCCTTTTCTTATATCCTGCTCCTGAGTATACCACCGTGCAACGGTGCTAGATCCACTGAACATCACCCCAAGAGAGCAGCATTAAAAAGGTAGGCCCTTCCATATCAAAAGGGCTTTATTTTTTCCATAGCACATTTGGGATTCATTCTATTTGTCTTCTAGTTTCTGAAGCTTTACAGTTCAGTCAGTCTACATCTTTTGGTTTTACTTTTCTACCACTGAAAAAAAAATGAAAGCTGAT
>PPHD01016416.1:0-15576 GCA_002909625.1 Bambusicola thoracicus
GAAATGAAAGGTGCTGTAACTAACAGTGCATAAAGGAATATTATAAAACAAAGGATAAATAATTATTGTCTTTAGCCAGTTGTGAGGGACTGAAAGGTACCCTAAATAGCCAACACACAGCAACCTTGTAACTGTTGATACTATAACTTTCTAGAGCAGCCTGATAGCGTTAAGCTGTCACTATAGAAGCAACACAGAACAAGAACTGGTCAATAAACTGTTAAATCAACACAACAGACCAGACATCACTGGTGTTCTACTTTTTAATAATAATTAGTGATGAGAGAGTTGTTTTGCAATGACATGCCAGTTCTATAACACATTCTCTTTTCATTGTAAAATAAAGTAATTTCATGTTAAGTTACATAGTGATAAATGCTTTTTTACTACAAATTAGGTTTAAGGCAACATATCAAAAACTTTGGTTTCTTACAGACAAGTGCAAAGAAATTTCTGCAGTGTAGTGCATAGGGAACTATCATGCTCACAGATCACAGATTACAGAATATCCTGAGTTGTAAGGGAATGACAAGGATCCTCAAGTCCAACTCCTGGCTACACACAGAACAACTCAAAATTCAATCCCTAGGTCAGAAACTGTTGTCCAGACACTTCTTGAAATCTGGCAGCCTGGAGCAATACCCACTGCCCTCTGAAAAACTTTTTCCTGACCTCAAGTAGACCCTCCTCTGTTTCTGCTCCATGCCATTCCCTTGAATCCTGTCACTGCCAGCAGAGAGCAGAGATCACCGCTGCCCCCCTGTTCCCTGTGAGGAGCTATAGGCCTCCAGAAGGCCTCCCCTCATCCTCCTCTTCTCTAGACTGAACAAATCAAGTGACTTTAATTATTGACAACTGGAAGGTATCTGCCTAGCTCTGTTTATGCTGTGATAATAAAGTGTTTCATAGTTCACAAAGAGTTCAATATTGTACAGGTTATATAAATGAATCTGTTCTGGCCTAAAGATCACTAAACAGTTGTCCAGTGTTCCTGCTTCAAAGTACCAGCCTTTAAATAGAAGTGTGTAGTTCCTTTTACAGCATTGGTTTCTGGCTGAAATATAAGCTAATGCCTTTCAAAAGCAAACAAAACAGCCTCCTGAACTCTTTGCATTGTTCTGAACTTCTGAATCTGTAAGCAGTTTTTGGATAATGATTCACTTAGAAAAAGGAAGAAAAATATATACATATGTTTTTAAAGCCATTTTAAAGCCATTCTGTTTGTTCACATGACCCTCTCAGTGTTGCACTGAGACATCCTCAGAAGCTAATTTAAAATCGTCATTGGGGAAAAATGTCTAACTGTTGCGGTGAGTGTTCAAACCTCACTGCATTAACCCTTGCGCATCTGACCAATTATTTAGTCAGGGCTAAGAACTGTCAACAGGCACCAATATGATCAGCAGTAAAATGGCGCTCATTGCAGCATGGGATCAGTTCAAATACACATCCTTACTTTGTCTACGCCTCTTAAGCACACATAAAACAATCACAGAGCAGGGGAGGTCCTGTCGCGTCACAACCTGAGTGCCTCTTGGAACACCTACGAAAACAGTCTAACTCTCCAAAATAACGTAGAAGTTATCCTGTGAAAGCCAACATCCAATTTGTTTTAAATAGTCTTAAAATTGCTTAGAGATACCTCGCTTATCAGAAATTTCCCTTTTGCTGTCACTCAAAATGTCCTCAAATTTGTCAGAATTAAGAAAAAAGAAATGATGTTCAATAAAGGCGTGATGGAAATGAGTTAAGATTTAGTTAAAACTGAAGTCTGGTGTCACTAAACTTATACTACTTCTTTCAAATTCTCATACAAACTACAGATAAAATATCTCCACATTTAATGTCCTCAAGACCAGAAACAAACTTTTTCTTGCAACTGCAGACTATGTCTGAAAAGGACACTGGAACTGAAACTATGGAACTTCTTTTCAGTCTTCCAAAACTGTTCTCTAGAACCGAATCACCCCTGAAATTGAAATTGCCTGATTTGAAAACACAGGAAATTAAAAATGGCTTGACAGCAAATATGAGCGGAGTAGAGAGCAATGAACATTTTGCAAAAAAATGGGAATGAAGAAGGTGAGAGAAGTTAGGGATGGTAGCGGTAGAAAATTAGGTCTCAAAATAACTAGGATTTGTGTCCCTGCCCATGGCAGTGGAGCTGGGACTAACTAATCTTTAAGGAATCTTCTAATCCAAACCATTCTGTGATTCTGCGATTACAGGATGGACTGATGAATACTCCAACCAGAAGCCAACGCTGTAAAAAATCCTTTTTGGAAAGACAGGAAGCTCAAATAAAAGGATTATTGTGGACTCACTAGCAAGAAACACAGAGCATAAAACTATTAACAAGTGAGTAAAAAAAGGCAAATTAATTCTTTCTTACAGTGTTGCACCTGTAAAACTACACCCAGAAGCCCAAGTCAGCAATATTCACAAGCACTAGCAGTTTTGGAGTAATTGTCTTACAGGCACTCAGTGCAAGTAAACACCCAACAGCCAGCTATCAAGCAGTCAATGAGCCTATGATTGTTTATTTTTAACATTATTCCAGATGAGCAATCCTACTATGGTTTATAGAATTAAACATGGCTCTAACATTAATCAACAAACTTGTGTGTACAAATTCATAGCCACAGATGCCTGAAGCTTGACAAAATGAAATAATTTCTTTGTGAAAAAGTTATCATTTAAATTGTGGGGGGGGAAAAAAATATTTAAAATTAGATGCTAAAAATTGGAAGAATGCTTATTATAATAGTCTTCATGTATAGACATCACAATAACATACAATCTAGAATGTGTATACTCTTCAAAATTTCACTCTAGTATAACTTTATTTCTGGAAATCAGTTTAAAATATCACAACAGTATGAGTGAGCAACACAAACGGAGCATTTGAACAAAGGAAAACAAGTCAAAGTATACAGAAGTTTGTCAGAAAACCATGCCAATCTCACAGTCCGAGAGATGGGATGGTACAGCACCGTGGTCCCATATCCAACCAGCAGAGGTCAAAGCTGTTTTCTCAAAAGGCACATACACACAGTACTTATGTAAATATCATATACATATGTATGTTTTTATGGCCAGCATGTGGTCCAGCAGACACAGGGAGCACATACACAGACATTAACAGCACTTACAGCCTGGCTGAGCAGGACTGATGTCTGCTAGTGAGAATAGATACATACACATGTAGAGTGAGGATCAGTCAGTCTGCCCAGTAGCAACTCCTTCATTACACTCTCCCAGATGACATTGCCAGGACTTACTAGCCACAGACCAACTACAGTTGCTGGTAATGACACACACACACACACAGCCACAGTTGGCCAGGATTTGACAGACAGTCTATCCCTAATAGATAAACAGACACTCTAACACTCAGAGCTAGCTGTTAAAAGACCCACTCACAACTTTTTTGTAAGCCACTTCACTTGTTCACCAGCTGGTTTGGCCTAACCTTTGCTAGTGATTGTGAACTCACATATACATGCAGAGACCCCCTCCCGCTCCCTGCCTCCAGCTCCTCACACTCTTCATCACACACACCCTCTGAATATAGCAACCTTCACCTGGGAAAGACATATAAGAAGATAGGAGAGAATGAAAAGATCAGATGCACAGCAAGGCCACACAAGTGTACAGACCACTCCACTAGTTACAGGTGACCAGGACTTTTATCCACTAATTATCCCACAGTCAGTCTTGAGAAATCCTGAAATACCCTTCCACTACATCCTGCAATTAGAGAATATAATCACTGAATCATAGAATCACAAAGGCTGGAAAAGACATAAGATCATCCAGCACAACTCTCTGCTTATCACCAATTTTTCCACCTTACCCATGTCCCTCAGTACAACATGTAGCATTGCCTGAGGCTGTCGTGGCCAAAGTGCAGGAACTGGCAGTTTGCCTGGTTGAACCTCATCCTATTGGCCTCAACCCAACTATCCAGCCTACCCAGATCCCTCTGTAAGGCCTTCTGACCCCAAGGGAGAGCAACACTTCCTCCCAACTTTGTGTAGCCTGCAAACTTATTGAGGCTGCACTCAATGCCCTCATCCAAGTCATCAGTCGAGATATTGAAGAGTACAGGCCCCAGTATCAACCCCCAGAGAACAACATTTGTGACCAGTTGCCAGCTGAATGTGACTC
The DNA here is from genome assembly GCA_002909625.1 of Bambusicola thoracicus. Classification (NCBI taxonomy): domain Eukaryota; kingdom Metazoa; phylum Chordata; class Aves; order Galliformes; family Phasianidae; genus Bambusicola; species Bambusicola thoracicus. The sequence goes on from PPHD01016416.1 coordinate 4,171, forward strand.
CATTTATTGCCACTTTCTGAGCTTGGCCATCCAGCCAGTTCTTTAACCAGCAGAGAGTATATGTATCCAAGCCATGGGCTGCCAGGTTCTCCAGGAGAATATTGTGGGAGATAGTGTCAAAGGCTTTGGTGAAGTTTAGGTAGTCTATTCCAACAGTGTTGCCCTCATCCACCAGGTGGTTCACTAGGTCATAGCAGGATATCAGGTTGGTCAAGCAGGACCTGCCTTTCATGAACCCATGTTGGCTAGGCCTAATCCTACAGTTGTACTGCACAGGCTGTGTGATCTCCCTCAAGATGATCTGCTCCATAACCTTTTCTGGCACCAAGGTCAGGCTGACAGGTCTGTTGTTCCCCAGATCCTCATTGTGACCCTTCTTGTAGATGGGAGTCATTTCTCAGAAAATCAATTCTCTGAGTTTACCGGGAATGCTAATAGATGGTAGAAAGCGGCTTGGTTATCACCTCCAGCAGCTCTCTCAGCAGCCTTGGGTGGATCCCATCTGGACCCATGGACTTGTGGCTGTCCAGATGGAGTAGTAGGTTTCTAACTGTTCCCATCTGAATAGTGGCAGGTTTATTCTGCTCCCCATCCAAGACTTCCTTGTCAGGGGGTAGAGTATCCCAAGGATAACTAGTATGACTTTTAAAGACCAATGTAAATAAGACATTAAAAACTTTAGGCTTTTCCCTGTCCTCGGAGGTCATGTTCCCTGTTGCAACAAGTAAAGGATGGAGGCCTCTTTTTACTGTTTAGATATTTGTAAAAATGTTTGTTCTCTTTTACCCCAACAGCCAAGATGAGCTCAAGCAGGGCTTTCACATTTCTCATTTTCTCCCCTCACATCCTAACAAAGTCTTTCTACTCTCCACAAGTTTTCTGTCCCTTCTTCCAGTGGAGAGAGATTCTCTTTTTCTCCTGGAGCCTCAGGAAAAGCTCCCTTTTCATCCACACTGGTCTTATCTGATGGCTCATCTTGCAGCACAGGGGGACAGCCTGTTCCTGCACTTAAGACTTCCTCCCTGAGGAGTGACCAATCTTCCTGGACCCTTTTATCCTCCAATACTGAGTCCCAAGGGACTCACCCTTCCAGTATCCTGAGCAGTTCAAAGTCTGCCCTCTAGAAGCCCAAGGTAGCAGTTTTGTTGCCCCCTCACCTCCTGACTTCACCAAGAATCAATAACTCTACCATTTTGTGGTCACTCTGTCCAAGACAGCTTCTGACCTTCACATCTCCAACTAGTCCTTCTCTGTGAACAGCAGGTCTAGCAGAGCAACTCCCTCGTAGTTTCTCTTACCAGCTGCAGAAATAATCTATCTTCCGCACACTCTAAAGACCTCCTAGACTGTTTCTTCTGTGCTGCTCTGTATTTCCAAATCATAGCAGGGAAGCTGAAATCTCCCATGAGAACAAGGGCTGGAGATCATGCAACTTCTGCCAACTGTTCATAGAACATCTCATCTGTCTCTTCATCCAGGTTAGATGGTCTATAGCAGACCCCCACCAGGATGTCTGCCTTGTCAGTCCTCCTCCTGATCCTTAGCCATAGAGACTCAACTTTATCATTCCCAGTCCAAAGCTCAACAGCATCAATGCACCCTCTAACATAAACATATCACCACACCTTCTTTCTTGCCTGGCCCTTCTGAAGAGCCACTTGTTGCAGCTCTCCAGTCCCGGGAGTGACGCCACCACGTTTCTTTAATGGCAACTAAGTCATAGTTTGCCTGCCACACAATGGCTTCTAGCTCCTCCAGTTTGTTGCCCATGCTGAGTGCACGGTGTAGATACACTTCAGCTGAGCCCCTTGGATCAACCCCAAACACACCAGGACAGCAACTGCCCATACCAGGAAGGGTGACCCCAAGAGTTTCTCCTGGTGACTCACCTCAACACCTGAACACATGCGTTGAGGCTCACCTGGGACTGTCCGGAGAGTAGCCCAGAAAGGTTATTAATTCCTCTGGAATATGTAGGTTGGGTTGTGTGATTTTCTGTGATTTTCTGGAGTAGAGATGGGCATTTGGTGGGCTGATAGCTCCTGGAATGGGCCTGGGGGTTGCCCAATAGTGTATTATTTGGTCTGCCAAGTGATGTTGTTCCTACTCCTTAGCAATTGTGCAAAGGAACTTTTATCATGTAACCTTACACAGTCTATTTCATTCATCAATCATAGTTCAATACTTTGCATTAGTGCTGGCCACTAGATAGTGGCTAATATTTCTGTGCTCGTCTTTTCCAGAGAGAGCATTTGAGTGTTTTGAAAGCTCTAAATAGCAGTGTAAAATGAAATATATAGGTATAGAAGGATTTTTCAGTCCATCTTCTATTTAGTAGATGGTTTGTAAGTTATTTATCCTTGACAGTTATCCAGTCTCATTAGACACAGCTTTCTTTGAAATGCGTGACTAAAATTCGGTTACTGTTCAACTCTGTACTCTTGAATTTGTCAGAAGTAGATCACACCTGACAACAACCAATGATTCATATGTCTTTCCAGCAAACAAGTTATAGCAATACTGAACTGTTGGTGCTGAACAGGCACCAAATATTTCCAAATTTATAGTCAGTTGCTGACTACAAACTTAATACTTCTTTTTTAAAAAATCTACATCTTGATTTGGTGCCATTCATTCATTAATTTAAATAAACCTCTAACCAAAAAAGAGCCTACAGAGATTTTTCAATAAAATAAGTGATTTTGCAATCTGTGATTATTTTTTTCTCAGTTGACTGTAATTCCATTCCAAATCCCTGGATAACCAAGGTTAAAACTAAAAACCAAAGAGGATTTTTTTTGTCTTAGTGAGCAGGAAGAACTTCCAGTAATACTGACACTTCTGGTTGCACTTTTTGTTTTTACTATATTTTACATTTTGTTATAATTATTTTAACATTCTACAATATTTTATTTTATTATTTTTCCAGTGTTTGTATTTAGACACATATAATCAGCACAGGCCTTTATGCTTATGTCATCATCCAAAGTAGAATTGCATCCTTTAGTTTTAAACATCCCACAACTGTAGGTCTAATCAAAAGGAATATATGGTAGAACTTTCTATTGAAATGTAATAACAACAACAAAATATGCTAATCTATGCCAATATATTCTATTGAATATAATTCAGCAATATCATGCAAAGGCAAGTGAATTCTCAACATAAAGACATATAAGTAGGGGGTAGGAAGTGGGAGAGGAGTTTTACTCATATCAAAATATACCCAACTCAGAATAAGGTTCCTTAGCAGTACTGATAAAGCCCTGCATCAGATGTCCAAAATAAAGGCCTTCCTCTGGACTGGCACTTCTGGAATTCATGAAATGGGAAACTCCACAAACCAGATAAAACAAAAAGTTGAAAGAGTGTGAGTATAGTTACCCACTGTGTTGGGTTCAAAATCATTCCCTTCAGCCCAAAAATAGGAACAGAGTGAATGAAACAAAGAAAAGCCTCTGTAATTATAGCTGTTGTTTCCATTTTTATTTCTCTGTAGATAACAGAATTTGTATTCTGGGTCAGTAATAAATTGCACTCAGTTCTTAAAAAACAAAATGCCATTCTGATACCAAAATTGCACTGAATTTCCATTCTGATGTGCTTGTACCTGTTAGAACCTGTGCAGTAATTTAGTGTAATTTAGCATGAGCTTACTCATGATATATAACAAAAAAGCATGCTTAACTATTAGATTAATACCAGTACTAACAATTAGTACTAACATCTATCAACAAATAACCATAATAATTTTATTTTGTTTTTAAGGTTTCTCCTGACAGATTTTGGCCATTTAATTCACATAAAGTCTTTTCAGGATCTCACTATTAAAAAAAAACAAAAACAAAAACAAAAACAAAAACAAAAACAAAAACAAAAACAAAAAAAAACACCTAATCTTCCTTTAAAGAAGGAAGTCTCCCTCAATGTAATAATATGCACCAAGCATTATGCTCCTCACCTGGAAAAGATGAAACATGACTCGTTTGCTAATCATTTAGAATGGTTTTCAGATGGAGCTATAAGCAAGTCAGAACCGGTGTCACTAAAAAAAAAAAGGTTCGAAAGTCATATTAATGGAATATTCTGCACTGCAGGGCACTGATGCATCTTTGAAAGACCAGGTATGTTGATGGATTGTTGCCCACGCTGCTATGGTTGTGGATTGTGCACAGCTGACCAGAAGGGGCAAGAATATACTAGTATACAGTAAAGCTGGCTAGGCTGATCATCAGAGTTTAAAACTAAGGGGAAGGGGATATGCTTCTGAGCGAGCAAACACTTTTACTTTAGGAAGCAGCAGAAGAAAACTTCAGATGTGTCCCAGAGGATCTTAATTACTCAATGTGTTCTTTGGCTAAGTAGTCACTTGCAGAAAGGGTTCCTGTGTCTTTTATATCTCTAAACTTACAGCTGGGGCCTGAGGGAAAAAATAATAGAATCATCAAGGTTGGAAAAGACCATCTAGTCCAACCATTCCGTTACCACCAATATTTCCCCACTAAAATATGCCCCTTAATACAACATCTAAATGTTTATTGAACTCCTCCAGGGGCAAAATCTCCACCAGCTCCCTGGGAAGCCCATTCCAGCACCTGATCACTCTTTCAGAGAAGAAATTTTTCCAGACATCTAACACAAATCATCCCAGTGCAACTTGAGGCCATTCCCTCTAGTCTTGTTTGCAGTTATATGGAAAAAAAGGCTGACGCTCAGCTCACCACCATGTCCTTTCAGGCAGTTGTAGAGAAAATAAGGTCTCTTCTGAGCCCACTATTCTCCATACTAAACAATCCCTTTCCCTCAGCCTCTCCTCAAAAAACTTGCAGCTAGACACTTCACCAGCTTCATTGTCCTTCTCTGGACACTCTCCCCTCCCAGGAAGACCAAGTCAAAGGATTCCTCATGACATAGAATGTATGTAAGTCTATGACAATTGATGACATGCATACCAGGATCCTGAAAAAACCAGCTGATGTGGTTGCCAGGCCACAATCCATTATATTTGAAATGTTGTGACTGTCAGGTGAAGCTCTCATTGACTGGAAAAGTGGAAATATAACTCCCATTTTTAAGAAAGGGAGAAAGGAAGACCCAGGGAATTACAGCCCTGTGATCCTCACCTCTGTGCCTGCGAAGATCATGGAACAGATCCACATGTTAAGTTACATGCAAGATGAGGAGTTTATCAGAGACAGTCAGAATGGTTTCACCACTGGCAAACGGTGCCTCACCAATCTGCTGGCCTTCTACGATGGAGTGATACTATTGGTGGATAAAGGAAAAGCAACTGATGTCTTCTACCTGGTCTTCTTATAGTCCTTTGACATGGTCCCATACCACATCCTTATTTCTAAATTGGATAGATAGAGTTTCAAAGGGTGCACAATTCAGTGGATAAGGAATTGACTGGATGATCACAGCCAGAGGATGATGGACAATGGCTTTATGTCTAGGAGGAGTTTGGTGACAAATGCTGTCCTCTGGGGGGCCTTGTTGGAATGGGTACTCTTTAATATCTTTGTCAGTGACATAGATGATAGGATTGAGTGCACTTTCAGCAAGTTTGATGGTGACACGGGGCTGAATGCGGTAACTGATACGACAGAAGGAAAGTATGACATTCAAAGAGACGTGAAAAACTTTGAGAAGTGGGTCCACGTGAACCTAATGAGATTCTACAAGCCAAGTGTACAGTCATGGAAAAGAACTCATTGAAGGCAGCCCTGTGGAAAAAGTACTTGGGGTTTCTGGTGGATGAAAAGTACTTGGGGTTTCCAGTGGATAAAAAGTTTGGCATGAACCAGCAATATAATCCTTCAGTGTTGGAGGCCAACAGTATCCTGGGTTGCATTAAAATAAGGGTGACCAGCTTGGTGAGAGAGGTGATTGTTTCCTTGTTTCCCTCTACTCTGCCCTCATGTGGTCCCACCTGGAGTACTGCATCTAAGTCTGCAGCCCACAGTACAGTAAAGATGTGGAAATTTTGGATATAGCCCAGAAGAGGCCATAAGGGCTGGAGCACCACTTGTCATGTAAAGAAAGGTTGAGCGAACTGGAGCTGTTTAACTTAGAAGACACCAGTGAGACCTCATTGTGGCCTTCCTGTATTTGAGAGAAGCTTATAAACAAGGAGAAGAAGTATTTACACAGGCAGATAGTGATAGAAGAAGGAATATGGATTTAAAATAAAAGATATAAGTTAGATGTTAGGAAGAAATTTTTTACTCAGAGGGTGGTGAGGCACTGGAACAATTTGCCCAGAGAGGCAAATGCTCTGCTCCTGGAGGCTTTCAAGCCTGGGCAACCTGATGCAGTGGGTAGCGATGCTGCTTGTGGCAGGAGTTTGGAACTAGATGATCTTTAATGTCCTTTTCTACTCAAGACATTCTAAGATTCTGTGAACATTAAGAAGAAGGAAATTCATTCAACTAATAAATTATGAGCAGAGTCTCAGCAAAAAAAAAAATATTTGTATTTTTCAATATCATATACCATATCAGCTAAGAAACACAGTGAGATGCTTAAACGGTTCAGCAGCTGGAGGAATTAAGCATTCTCTTAGGTGTATGTGTCTCTGTGTCAATGAACTCTGAGGTGCACAAAATACTTCTGATCGATAACTCCCAAGAAGTGACTGTAATTGCAGAGCTTGTCATATTGCTTGCATTATCTCCGTTACAACAAAAACAGCAAAATATTCAATAATACATCAAGATCATACTTTATTTTAGTCTTTCCAGTTTGGATTCAAATTTAAGTAACAACTAGTTCTTCTCAGAGTCTGTCTATTCAATGCCTATAGCCTTTTACCTGAAGCTCATATTATTTTTGTGTGAATTAAACGTGTTGCTCAATTGATTGCTCTAATACCTTTCAAAAATGTAGGATCTTGATACTTCCTCTAAGAAAAATTGAAATTCTTGAATCCCATTCTAACACAAGTGCTTATGGTCTTGAAATTCTCCACAGGCTTCTAAATATCTGGATTACAAGGATATAGCACATACAAATTATGATTGCTCTGTATGTCTTTATTCCCTTAAACCAAAATAAGCTTTCAGTTTATGTCAGCAGATCTGAGAAGTATCTTCCTAAATATTTTTTATTACAGCAAAAATAATAACAACAATTTCAAATTAAAAGCAAACAATGTTAATTCACATTTGTTATGCTACAAAACATTCCAACATTTGTTACATTCATCTTACTTGAACAATAAAGGAAATAAGTACAGAACATATTTTTGAAAGATTTTGGAAGAAAGATTTTCAAGAAAACAAAATTATTTTTCTGAATTGTTATAATGATTATATTCCTATCCACCTTCCATCAAATCTAAATAAAATCATGTTAAGTTTTAGCTTACTCTTTAGGAAGGATAAAATCTATTTTAATTCACTAACATTCAGTCATTCAAAATTCCAGAGTAGTGGGGATATAAGTTATACTAAATTCTGTCTGGTTGTCTTTATGACTAATAGATATATTACCCAAGAGTAAGATGAATGAATATATATATGGAGATATATAAAATCTTACAGATATTAAATAAAGACTAATAATTTAGAACACACATATCTGTTTGTACTTCGTATGGACTGCAAGCATTGGGCAGATTCTGTGAATTCTGTGGAGATGGTATCTAAAATCATTTCAGAAATCTCTAGTCAAGCAAAAAGAATTTTTTTTTCTTATTTTTTTTGCTTCCAAGACAAAGCATCCTTGGCATTCAAAACAAAAATAGATATCAGCAAAAGATAGAGCTGAGTAGGATAATACTGGTGAAATTATTCTGTGCTGAATTAGAAATCTTAGAATGATTTTACATACTGTTGTGCAACTCAATAACAGAGAAAAAAAGTAATCCAAACAGACTCAAACAGTATCTTATCATTCCCAGTAATCTCTGTGGAGCTCTTGGAGCTGGTCAAGTGGAGAGAGACAAAGATGATCACCATGGCCTTGTAGAATCTCATTAGGTTCATGTGGGCACATTTTTCAAGGTTGTTCAAGTCTCTTTGGATGTCATACTTCCCATCTGTCATATCAATTACAGCACTCAGCTTGGTGTCACCATCAAACTTGCTGAGGGTGCACTCAGTCCCACACTCTAGATCACTGATAATGCTATTAAGACATCCAAGTCACCACTTGTGGGACGCCATTCATCACTGGCCTCTACGTAGACATAGAGCCTTTGTCCACACTCCTCTGGCTGTGATCATTCAACCAATTACTTATCCACTAACAGTCCACTCATCAGATCTATGTCTCTCCAATTTAGAGATAAAAATGTGGGGTGGGACTATAACAAAAGACTTTCAAATGTCCAGTTAGATGACATCAGTTGCTCTTCGTATATTGATGCCATCACTCCATCATAGAAGGCTACCAGATTGATCAGGCATGACCTGTCCTTGGTGAAGTCCTACTGGCTGTCTCTGATAACCTCCTCATCTTGCATGTGCCTCAGTACATCTTCCAGGAGGATCTGTTCCATAATCTTTCCAGGCACCAAGACTTGCACATACACAGTCTCTTAAGATGATCTTGAATAAGCTATTTGCTTACAGTCAGAGGTGTTTTGCACTCCCAGTGCTTACCTAGAGTTTCAGGGATATGAGAGAGCTGAGAATCCTGACTACCAGTGAAAACTAAGGCAAAGAACTCACTGAGAACCTTAGCCTTCTCTCTGTTTCTTGAGGCCAGTTTTCCCTTGTCATTTATCAGAGAGGCTACAGTCTCTGTGGTCAATCTCCTCTAACCAGTGTACCTGTACAATTCATTCTTGTTAATTTTTGATTACCTAACCCACCTGATCTCTATCTATTTTACTTAATTGTACCACAGCAGATAATATTTGAAGTTCATTTTATTTATTCTCTATGTGTTCACTCAAGGTAATTCAAGCTGCTGCCAATGTTCCAGCCTACCTGCAGCTAAGCACAACCAAAATGGGCTGTTAAATGTTCCCACAAATTTCATCCATCTTGAGAATCTTATCAGACATAAGAAACAGCTCCATACTGCTCAGCAATTGCATTCTCTTTCCACATTTTCAGCATGGCAGTTATCAGCCACAACAGGTCAGAAATACAGTGTATTTAAAAAGAGATGGTTTATCCTTTTTTGAAATGCCGATTCAGAATACCAGTCTACTGAGAAAGAGACTGGCATCTTGCACCAGCAATTACAGAAACCTGTGGAGCAGTAAAACCAGTATCACCCTTATTGATCTGTTTGATTTGCACCAACAAGAAATGTATCATAGTTTAGATCCAGGAGTTTCTATCGTACAGAGATTCTTATCCTTTCACCAAAGCAGATGATAATCATTAATGCGCAGAATACTGCTTGGCTATATATTTCTATTATTTTCTTTTAATTACTGGGGGAATACTAAGAGAGACTTTAAATAATCTCACTATCTTGTCTTTGCTCAACAGTATCATCTCATATTCTTGTATAATGTTTTTTTTATTCTGTAGCTTTTAAGAATTTCACTGTTACATAGATTTGGTTCATTTCTGGACTCTACAGTGTATTTCAAGTCTTTTTTGTCCTTTTTTGTTGTTGTTGTTGTTGTTAAAGACTTTTTAAGTACATTTTAAAAAAAAATCATCTGCACTTATTCCTGAAAACATGGTAAATCATTTTTTCTTTTTATATTAACACCAAAGTGTGAAACCCAGGAATTAAGAAATAAAATTTGAACTAAACAGGCACACAGTACAGGACAGTTAAAATCTATAGTCATTGCTCATCTTCAAATAAAAAGTCTAAGCATTTACAAATGACAGTTACACCACTTAAACATAACCTACCTCATCTACCTTCAAAGTAATGTTCTTTATAATCGAATCATAATATGATTCTACAATTCCAAGATCCAATGCTCAAAGTATGTAAAGAATGAATAGAAGATATTGGTACTTACCATCTGAGTAAAATGTAATCTTTGTTCTTCAGTCTTTCCACAATTCACTTACACAAAACCAGATTGTCATGTCTTTATATCACTAAAAATAATACTAAGTAAAGTGATGGGCCAACTCTCTTGCCAAGAATTCTGCATTAGTACATTTGGATAGTTAATAAGACTTTTGACTCAAAGTCTTCTAGTTTTTCAAAATGGTTGTATTATTTCATTACCAAATTTTATGTCATGTGTATGAATTTCAAATGCAATAATTAAGAAGAAACTGAACAATATGGGATGTAGAGAAGTTCCTTAAAAATTAGTGATATTACAGAGGAAAAAAACTTGTGATCTTGTGCTATACACATGTTTCAAAATGCTAGACTACTATTTATAATTCACTTAAGCTAGAATTTATGTGAAACAAAATTGTCCTCTACTTGTTATTTCTTCCATACAAAAGTATTCAAAATTTAAAGCAAAAATGTCAGTAGTCTGATTACAGATCTGAAAAAAGGGTTTTATTCTCATGTATGTATTTGAGTTCAAATTGAATTTTCCATCATCTGTTAATTTTCAGATTCCTAAATAGTAATTAACTCAAGCTAAGAAGAATTTTTTTCCATTTCACTTGTGTTAAGTGCATACACACATATGTATGCATCTACATGCAAATTTCTATTCACTTACAAGAGGAAAAGCTTCCTTTTTTACATACAATCTACTCTACAAGTACTATGTATTATCTAATGTAAAAGTTTGTCAAAGGTTCTGACACAGTTCAGCCTAATTCCATGACTCATGGGGTGGTGAGACCCACAGACCCATGCCCTGGGAAAGGAAGAAGGGAGATAGGGAAAAGGTGGAGAGATAGACCTAAAAACAAAACAATGGCAACAAGTTAAGGGAGAAAACTAGTTTACTAAATATGATGGTGGATTGCAAGACAACATAATATAATACAATACAATTGCAATTGAAGCTAATAAATAAAATAAATGAGAGAGAGAGGGCCAAAGGCCTCACTCTAATGCTGTAGGTGAGATGGCTAGGAAGCACACACCATAGAGACAAGCAGAAAAAGATAACAGTCTTGTGACTCCCAGCCAGTTTTATCTTTCCTTCTGAACAGAAAACAGAAACTGAATAATGAAGTCTTCTGGGATATGTAGTATAGTCCTCTCCCAGGACCTCAGTTGCAGCACTAACTCTTTAACTTCCAGTGCACTGCATGATGTTATGATGTAGAATACCCATAACAAAATTCATAGAACCACTAAAAGGTTCTATACTTATTTGACATCACTCATAAAATAGGTTGGTTGCTCGGTTTTAAATGTTCTGTCAGTAATGATTTCTGATGACTTTCAAACTTTTTTTGTTTTAGGAAAGAAAAAAGTCTTAGTGTATATATTTTGACACATCACAGTACATGTGATTAACTTTTATTAAATTTGAGTGTATTTATTTCCTGTTTCCTGTGT